>JAOBYK010419124.1:0-15103 GCA_025434845.1 Phenganax subtilis
AACGGATTCTGATAAAGTAAGTTTTTATCTATTGATTCATGCGAAATTTATGTAGTTCCACGAGGGGTGCAACGGAATGGAATCTTTTGGGTGCTCATCCCACGGCCTATATCGTGAGATTTAGATCGAAAACGTCGACGTTAGGAGGACGTAGGAAGGTGTAATATACGGGCGGAAAAATGGCTTTTTGTTTACTGGCGACGTGGTCTCAGCAATTTTCAGGGCACCTAAAGCAACTTTTCACATTGTGTCTAGGGCGTCAGGTTTTAAAGTATATTTTCTCGAAGAAAAAGATACTTTCGCAATAAAAATCATTGAAATAACAAAAAACGGTTGTTTTGTGATTTTTGGGTTTATGTAGGCAAACGCATTTGGCATCTTATGTATATACACCAATTGCATGCAAGATGTACAAAATGTGCTGCCAGCTTAGCAAATGTGGAGTCTGCGGTTGTCAAGAAAAATATATAACTATAAATTAGGCTTCATGTCGGTTTCAAGCCTAATTTTTTGATCATTGTTTATCGACTATTTGTAATCTATCGAGATCTTACGTTTACGGTTTCAAACCCTTAGTTTCTAGTGCAAATTTTGCAAATCTTTGCAGTATTGTGACGAGGCGAACATTCACACGAGTACGGCATAGTGTAAACTTTCCGGGGGGTATGTAGATACTTTCGAGCCTATTCCATTAAAATGTTGAAAAATCTTTACGAGCGCGCACTCCTGCATTTGCTGAAATTGCCGTGGAATACGTGCTTTGCTGTAAAATATTAAATATTTTGCCTCACAAATGGCAGAAGTCGGAGAAGTGAGAAATACATAACACGCGATCGAAATTTTATTTCTACAGCTATGCACTTGCTAGGTCGATGTTATAAAGCTAAAAAGGTTGTGAGTTTTTGCTCTATCAGACGAGTTACAATTCAATGAAATGAAAATTCTCGGGAATTAATTAGCATTGAGTTGTTCTTGCATTCTGTCGCATTGCTTTATTATCATAAATAATACAGTCATCTGCTGATTCATGGCCAAAAATACTGTTGAAAGTTGCAAACTATTGGCGCTTCTTGCCTCCCTAAATCATATTTTACGCATACAACACGTATAGGTAAATGTCAGAACGATACACTGAGCAAAACTTTACAAGTCAGTAATTACGAAAATTTGCGACTAAAGTAAGGTGCATTCAACACAGTCAGCAATGAATTTTCGTTGATTTGTTGTAGTCTGTATATAGACGTGCGTTGCATTGAGACAATAGACAGATTTAGATCGACGACGCGGACGTTAAGACAGTGTCAATATAACGTGCGAGGTCTGGGTCCAGGACGCCGTCGTGTTGTTGATAAAAAAAAGGTTTAGATAAAAAAGTAGGACGCCAAGACAAAACTATAGGACACTTTATGTTTCGAATATTCATTTTTCTTATTGACTAAAATCTTCAAAAGAATAAAATATTTCTCTTTTGGCCACATCG
Organism: Phenganax subtilis; assembly: GCA_025434845.1. Classification (NCBI taxonomy): domain Eukaryota; kingdom Metazoa; phylum Cnidaria; class Anthozoa; order Malacalcyonacea; family Clavulariidae; genus Phenganax; species Phenganax subtilis. Next base: position 1,481 of record JAOBYK010419124.1, read on the forward strand.
TGCTCGACCTATAGTGATAAATATGAATACAATACTGTACCGCAATAACTTTTCAAGTTTTAAATTTATAAATTTTAATAAAAAGTACTTATATAAAAATGGAAACTTCAACTGACTTAAAAATATAAGTTTGAAACTGCAAACGCTAGATCTAGATGGATCAGCAATAAGCCATAAAACAAGGAAGTAAAAATCTTGCTTGAAACCGGCATGAAGCTTAATTTTTGTTTTTTTATATGGCACGGCTGGAGTAGACTGCACCTTTGAAAACCAGCAACAAATTTTTGCACAACTTGCAGTTAAATTTATGCATGTATGTGGTAAAGTGAATCCGAAAAATGTCAAAAAATTACAAAACAATAGTTTATTGAAGTTATTTGTACGATTTTCATTGTGTACGAACTGTTTTCACAGAGAAAATACGCTGTAAAAACTGACGTCCTGCATAGGACGTGAAAAGTTGCTTTTGGCAACGTCGCCAGTAAACAAAACGCCATATTTTCGCACCATCTTGCGTCACTCACGTTGTCTTAACCTCCACGTCCTCGATCTAAGCAAGTCGCTCAGAGATTGCCTCGATCTTACAAGCAATGGCTGTGCATTGCTGGGTCGTGGGTTAATATCATTGTAATGGATTATAAAATTGCGGAGTTTTGCTTTTCAAATTGGCAAATTCTTGCCATTTCTCGCTATCCACATATATTTATTACGGAATTATGCAGCAACCCCATAAAAACAAACATCAAAAGACGTGCAGGTAGAGTGACAAGCAAGCATGATATGGCCACGGGAGAAAAATCTCATTTTCTTGATGGTTTTATTGAATAAGAAAAATGCATATTCTAAACAAATACTGCATTCGATTTGCTTCGCATCGTAGTTTTTTCTTCTTAATCTGTTCTTGTCAATAACACAACGATGTCCTCGACTCAGACCTTGAGCACAAATGCCTTCTTATCCCAGCATTAAAATTCAGAGAGGACATTGGAAAATGAAGAATGTGGTAATAAAGTATTAACTGATGTATTAAATAGAGAAGTACTTTGTAGTGGAGCCCCTATTTCAAATTACAACAGCATCAAAATGCTAAGATGTTGCAAACCTTATTATTCTTCTCTGGTTTCTTATTGCCAGCACTGGGCCTTTCCAATCGCAGCCTTTTTGGGTAATTTTCATCAGTGATGCTATTACTACCATCGCTACCAAAGTACAAATGCTAAGAAAAAGACAGATAGGGTAGCGTATAATAAAGTGTTCAAAAGAATTACTGCCACTGTTGACAGCTCCGAGACTGACGAGGAAGATTACGACAAAGACAAGCTAATAAGTGACAAGTGCTAAGAGCAAAATTCCATTTTGATTACATTATCATCATTTTTGCCTTCAGGATTGCCTGGTTTACTAAAGGAGGCCGTTGTAGCACCACTTGCTGACACCAAGAAAGCGTGTATACTATCACCAAAGTCACCTGCTGTTTCTAGGCTACAAACTCCTCCCTCCAAGGTTCAACGATTTCCACAGTCTGCACGATCTCACTCATCTTCATTGACCAGCAGCAGTTCTTCAGATAAGCCCCAGAAGGGTCGAATTCTCCAAGTTAACGGTATGTTTTTGAAATTTATTGTTTAATAAAGCTATTTATAATGGGACCAAACACTTTCCTTTAACTTGACTGTTTAATTTCTCTTTAATGTTTTGATGCACATGCTGTTTCCAGAAAGGAGGCAATAACCAATTTATACAAAAATAAAATAGACATCGTATTGTTGTAATTTTATTTCAGTGTATTCAACCCTCAGTTCAGCACCTTTTCTGGGGCTCTACCCTTGATGAGTAAAATCATCTCTTGTTAGACAACGTAAAACTAATACGTGACTATTTGGCAACGCTATTCCACTGCAGCAACTCCACTGTATGTTGACAAATTGCAAATTGCTTGCTTTGCAATATTATGATCAGTTCAACTCATCTAATATTCAATTTGATCTCAAAAGAAATTTCATGCCTAAGTTAAGAAATACGAGACTAGTTTTAGAGTTTAAGTGTTGCCTTGAAACCCTAGATCAATATGCAACTGCCCAAAATCGATAAATGAAATGTCTGTTATTCTGTCTAACGTAGAAATGGCAGATTTTGTTTCAAAAGTCGCATACTCACTTTTGTGCACACCTTCTAGGAATATATTGACTCAGTTCAAATCAGTGAAGTCATGAGGTCACCAAACTTCAGAAAAATGACAGTAAACCTAATGACGGCTATGTTCGAGAGAAAAATCTTGTCAGAATCCTTTGTGACAGGAAAGAGCAAAGAAGGTCGCCCTGCATTGGATCGCATCAAGGTTGAACTGATTATAGGTGGGTAAGGTTTTTATCGCTGTATCTATATTGCATGAAAACACATCGCGCATTTGGCATCCTTGTATGAGATTTTTTCTGCTATGGACACAGTGAATTTGTGTGAGAAATTTTTACACTGTTCGCAATACTCTACTTTTCCCAGACGCAAGTTAAGACTATGTACAGCCAGTTCCTAAACACATAACACCCTAGAATTAAGTCCTGAGCAAATAAATTTTACAAATCTATGCTATTTCGTATCAACAAATCAGAATGTCTCTAACCATGATGCAGTATTGTTTGTGGGCAACACTAGCTTACCCAAGTTGAGCATGTAATCTCTGGAATTGACGATATGCTGTTATTTTACCCATTCCTCATGAAATGTACTGACTGCAATAATATTAACAAAACTGTCTATTTCTTCTAGCAATCGTCTTAAAAAAGTTCCCGGACGCAAGCTACAATGGCCCAAAAATGTAAAGATTTAAGGATTTAAGGATGTCTATGGAATACAGAAGGAAGAAACAGGAAGATGAAGGCAAATAGTGATTAATAACAGTAGGATGACTTATTTTTAGTACCTTTTATGATTAATGTTAGTCATAGTCGTAGTGTAAATGTATTAGGACATTAATTCTAGAAGGGTTTTAATATACATACTAGTATTTTCTCTATTTATAATAAGACAAGACGTTTCTTTTCATTTAATTTTGTTATAAAAGTTATACTATAAATAATATACAATTATAAAGGAGATAAGTTTACTTCTTTTTAATATTTTGCTTATAATTATTGGTTACTTTAAGTGGTTTGTTATAAGTTTTCTCAGTGGTGTGTATTTGTTGTGTCCATGTGCCCACCAAGTTAAACACATTGAAATTGCCTCACATGTGGTTCTTGATTTTCCACGTGTTGTGAATCACATGTGAATCACATGTGAACAACATGGGAAACTTCTGCGTGTGAATCACATGTGACTCACATGTGAGACAACTACATGTGAACCACATGTGAATTAACCACATGTAGGATGTTCCAATTTCACATGTGAATCACATGTTGTTTTCAACATGTGTTTTTTTTCATAAGGGAATCACCCATGTTTTAATATATCGAAAAGTTTCCTTTCGTTAACGTCTGATCCACGCATGCAAATGTTTAGCATCGATGATTGTTTTTGCAAACAAAAGCTGTGGGCTTGACAGATTTACTCTCTAAACGATTTAAAACTTAATCTATTTGATTTTTAATGGAATCAATCAACACTTATCAATGTCAATATTTTTGCCTTGTGTGATATGCTGAACATGTTTGAGTCTGTAATATTTAAAATATATATTTCACTCTTGTCGAAAGAATGTTATAAAAGACTTCATTCACAGGAACGTCCGTCAGAACGTCCTTCAAAAATAAAAAAACAGAGATTTTGCCGTAGTAGAAAATCTAAATATTGTCATAAATAACGCGTTTGCCGTGGTGAGTGGCGACTATAACTTAAATAGGCCTCATCAAAACAGTCTGAACAGAGATAACCTAAAAAATTGCTAAAGCTACCGTCACCATTCACCATTGCAAACGCAATATCCGACGTAAAAGGCCCTTCAAAAATTCTTTATGCCTTGCATGCAGGTGTTACCTTAAATAAAAACCTACTTCAGCTGGAATTTTCGTGTTCTCTGCAGAAAGGAACAATTATGGTTTATTAATTCAAATGTTCTATGCACTTAAAACTAACGAAAGTGAATGGGGACTAAAACGTTTTTGTTGGCTACGCTGTTCGGAAAATAACAATCTTGAGGCAATATTTCACTCAAAACGTTGACTTCCTAATTTATGCTCAAGAGCATAATTTTTCGAGTTTTTCGATTCCGAGTTGCATAAACGCAGCCCTGTTTACGCTGTTTTCAATTTTATCATATAAACGCGTTACAGATTCTATCGGATGATAGAGGTCACTTGCTACCAGAAACCATACCAACAGCACTTGGAAACGTTTCCAGACGACCACGTTGAGCTTCGGCCTCGGCAGGTCTAGCTCATCTTTTAGCTGCAAGTAAGGACAACTAGCATATCTCTATCGTGTGTACACCCGTTCTCAGAGAAACTTGAAAACTGCAACTTTAAAAAAATGACAAGTTGAAACGGTATTTAATAAACAAATCTCAATTGAAAACTGGAGAAACAAATTTCTTGGATTACCTTTTATGGTAACCATCTTACCCACAATTCATTTGCATATGGCTATCCTGATGACAGGAAAGGAGTTCTGAGAATAGTAGAGACACAAAGATTTTTTGAAAAGATTCTTTGATGTCTCCATTAATTGTGGAAACATTGGTGGGGAAGGGGAATATATATAATGGGGTGCGATGAAATACAATTTAGTTTCTGCCTTGACTCTTGTGTGAAGTACTGCTCTATCGAGAAACGCATAGTCTTTAAAGAGAGACAATATGGATGGTTATTATATCACTGTGGTGAACAAGACAGGTGAACAGATACCTGGAAGATCTGTCACAACGATGCTTTTCCAAACTAGACCAGATCCTCTCAACGTTGGGAGCTACTCGAGCGCCTGGAAAGTCGACGATATTCAGTACCCAGGAACACTAGGACCAATATTCTTGCCAGAAAAGGTCCAGTTCGCTGTATTCGACAAGACGCCTCAAGGGGACGAACGCCTGACTGGCCCCTTCGACATACAGTTCGGTCAAACAGCCAATGTAGCACAAAAAAAAGCTGCTGATGCACCGAAGGTGACTATCCGTGGTGATCCCGTACCCGGAGCAGATATAAAAGTCAACAACGATAGTGGCAACGTCAAACCACTGGAAATGGCTTTGTTCAAAAATGGAAGAAAGCTGATCTCTTTCAAAGATGTCAATCCTGCTGACGCCGTGTATCTTAATCTGAACCCAGTTATCTACATTGCAGATGTTGAGGGAATCCATCAAGGTGAAGATTTTTTAGCAGCCGAGCAAGCATCAAAGTCTACGCAATTTAAGTTGAAAAATGATATTCCCCGCTTTACAATCCAAATTACCCAATCGCCATCGGGGGAACTTAAGTTTTCTTTACTCGAGTGAGGAACTTGAGATTTTCCAAGACAACAGGACTGTTGTAATTTTCTAATATTGTAAGCTAATGAACCATAGAACTAGAAGTCTGTATGAGAATAGAATCATTGCTTTTTCTTTTCTTTTTGCTAATTTGTCAATTTAGACAATGTTAACTATTGGATGCTCTTTTTATGTGCTTTCTATTTCTTAATAAAGATATTTCTTCTGGATGTGTTCATGTGCTTTGTTATACTCTGCATGAAACGCTTAACACAGCTAGAGCAGCAGAGAATTTTTTTTGCATACGGGCTTCAACTATTGATAGAGATTTCCTTCAAAAAAAGCGCTACACATGGCGAAGGGGGCCATACTTATTTCGTACATTATGCAACCTTTACAAAAGTTGTGTGTTTTTCAAAGTTATCTAATCCACTCCTCCCTACACGGGGGAATTTTATATGGAAGGTTATAATTCCACGTTCTGCAGTACTCTAAATTAAATCGTAATCCAACCTCTTCAAGCTTGGTTCACAACTATCAACACAGTCATAAAAAAGTAAAGAAACGCCTCACTTTGGGATACTGGATTACTGTCGGTATCATGATTCACAGATATATGCAATATTGATCTCTTTCTTCCCTGCAGTTAGTGCATGCACCAAAAAGACCTGACAATATTCAAAACAAGTACGTTTGAATTTATCATGGCACACGCGATGATAAATTCGACATCACACTCGTGACCTTGATTTAAAAACCAAACATAGCACATTTCGGAATTCTTACATACGGACGGCAACGTCGCTTTTCGCGAACTGACAAACTATGACATTTATGGACAAAGTATCGTCGAATATGCACTTTCACTAGCACAATTTCCATAATCCCTCACATGCATTAGACCATTTAACACAAACGATGGTATCAATAAGTCATCGTTTATTGAACACTGAAAAACACAGCATGATACCAAGCAACATTAACAAGCAAAGAGCATTCACTGTAAACGTGGATAAACATTGTGTTTTAAGGAAAGTCAGCTCGTTACCCCTTTCATCTTCGCCGACACGTAACTGAATTTCTTTACAGCGTGACGTGCATATTTTTTGGAAAATCTATCTAGGAACTAAATTTACCGCTGTGCTGACCCAAACAACCCACTCTGGGAATCTATTGTAATTATATTTTTTCAAAACTTTTTTGCAATCACCAGTAGAAATCACAAAAACAACTATACAATATTTTGACCATTGTTTGTACTTAACAAAACAAGTAATACATCATAGATAAGTAGATCATCCCACACGTTTTTGTAGAATGTTATACTTTGTAGTGTCTTAACACGTCCTGTTTTTCTTTCTCAATAGTTTCCCGTTACGTTAATGACTTTGACAATACAGCTCTACCTATACTTTTTATAGGTACTATTTCGTAAACATGACAATAATCCATTTTTGAGCAAGTGGCTGTCGCCTTCAGCCATGCGTTAAGAATATATTCCGCAACACATTTTGCTCGCGAAAATACATACATACATACTTTATTGTGTTCCCTAGAAAGGGATTTTCAACACTGATTTACAAAAGGTAAAAATTATATTACAAGCTTACATAATGTCCAAAATTTTGGACGTTATGCAATAAAGGGTTAAGTATCTTTTGGCATGAAACAACTAAATTTCATTGCTCCAACTCAACTGAGTACTGTGATAACTAGTGGTGAAAAGTAGTTATCACCCTAACGAGTTGAATATGAGATTTAACACGTCTCTTGGAACAATGAAATGTGGATGTGTCATGCAATAAAGTTTGCTTTTTTATGCTATTGATTGATTATGCTATTGTTTGTGGATATATTAAACGTGTTATTCAAAGCTTACTTTGCGGTAATGAAGTTTACTATGCAGTTATTCAATGTACAGTGGTATTACTGCACCAATGCTCGGCACAACTGAACAAATATTTTGCGTTAATGACTGGCCAAAGGTGCAGTTGGTGTCTATACATAATTCTATGGCAACACGGGAGGCATTTCTCGCAGGATCCATTGTATATTTCCTCATAACATTGTATTTAACGCTCTTTTCTTTAATGCCATGACTTTTCTTCAATATATATAGTAACAGGGGCGCCAATTCTGAATTCAAAAGAGGCGCACTGGGAAATCTCCCATTTTCCCGTTGGGCCAGTCTGCCTAGGCGAGTCAGTTGTTTGGACCAGCACAGCGGTTACATCTTGTTCGTTGATAGATTTACGACAAAATATGCGCGTCACGTTGTAAAAAAATTACGTTACGTGTCGGTGACCATCAAAGAGTAACGAGCTGAGTTCCCTTAATACAAATATGATCATGTAGGCGTAAGTAAACTTTTGAAACATAAACGTGTATGAAGAAAATTGTGCGCCTCATAGCAGCTTGCAAACAGCAATATCGCAACAATAGACGAAACAAAAATCGCGGTAGCGCTGTAGCGGTATAGTCGAGGCTTTCAGCTCATAATGAAGCCATGCATAACATATAAAACATTCCTAAAACAACCAAACAATAGTGCCGTAGTTAAAAAAGCGCGCTTCTGATTGAATATTCGAATGTATGACTATTACCTTCTCCCCCCCCCCTCCCCCCTCTTCCCTTTATCGATCCTTTGTAGTCCCCGAAGGCGCATAATAAACATAGTATTCCAAACCAACCAAATTGATTCTATAAGTTATTGTCCATCAAAGACTCTCATTATATAAACACGGATCATCCCATTCGCGCTTGTAGTTTAAGATATTACATTTTTGTCGGACAACCTGTTTTTTGAATTCACCGTATCAACACGACCTTGACATCTATCCAAGCACTAAATTAAACCACGCAAATGCATCGAAAACAATATTTTTATTAAGTACAAAAATCGTAATACTCTAACTAAATACATGTTAAATTAATGCAATTAGCACACTTCTATGGTGTTTACACTCGTTTCCAGATAGACTTGAAATTGCAATATTTAATTAATTACAAGTTGATGGCAATCAAAACTACAAGAATCTTAATCAAATGTGGATCGAGAAATGGAGGAGCACTTTGCTCGGATTACCTTGTATGGTAACCACCATACCGCATCGGTTCAGTTTGTATATTATGCAAGGTTTCTGTAATAATGTAAACATGTTTGCTAAAACTATGAGTAGTATATGTAAGAGAGGTTCTGGCCTATGACGTCATCAAGTTTTAAATATTTTAATTTATCGAGACATTTTAATTGATTTAAGCTTGTCTATATTCTGTAATATTTGATAATGTGTGATTCCACAGGTTAGGTCGCCGTCTGTTTGTCTGTAGTTCTTAGTTCATTCCAGAGCACCATATAGCTGTTTGTCTGCCTGCATTACGTCGTCCATATTTTGGTGGTCGATACCGTTTGTTTACATGCAGTTTTAGATTATTTCGGGTACTCTTTGTTGTCGTTTGCTTGTCTACAGTTTTTAATTTTAAATAACTGATACAGATATATTAAGTAATAAATATTTGACTTAGTATTCTACATTGAACAATGAATTGTTTGGTAAATTATATGATTTCTTGTAACAGCATCCAACAGACAAGAACAGACACAGCTATTGAACATTCGTCTCAGGTGTTAATGCGCTTGCGTATTAGGTATTTTATTTAACACCTCTCCCACAACGAAGTGGCGGTGGTTTTGTGTATATATATGGAGAATTGAGCTCGATTTAGCCATTTGGCTGTAGAAAAAGTGCCTCAGGTAGTTCATTAAGGTGAGTGAGAGTAATTTTAGACTTTTAGTTCAGTTTAAATTAAATAATAAGAAGAAATTGCTTCAAAGTAGTTGCTGTGCCCTTGTTGGCTGCACCTATGAAGAAAGAATCCGAGGTTCCCCTTGGGAAAGTCATGCTACGAACCGATTAAAGATTTTAGCGATGACCACAACAACTATTAGCAAGTATTGATTTTTCTCCTGTGGCAGAATGGGTTATTCTTGTAAGATATGTTTCAAGCAGTTTACTCAGCTAAGAACTTTCAGTCGTCACGACGTTCATGCAGAGAAGAATTTTGTTTGCGAACATTGCAACAAATCCTTTATACGGAAGGATGTTTTGATCCGGCATCAGAAGCAACACCAAAGAATTGTTACCCACGCCTGCAGCAAATGTGCAAATGAGTATTACCGTCGTGATAAAATCGTTGAACATCAAGTTCACTTTGAAGGAAATCCTTTAAAAAGAGAACGCGATAGAGATTATTGTGGTCCTGGGAGAAGGCAAACCGAACTATCAAACTGAAGAAGAAAACGATGGCCCACGCAGCTCTACTTCAGCTTCTGAAGATTCCTTGAAGAATAGAGAGTTTTAGATTGACGTTTACGGCGAACCGCTGACCTCAAACGGCAAAGTTTAAGTTGCATTTTAAAGTCAACTATGTCAGTTGTTCGATGTTACGGAAATCTATATATTGAACTAAAGCGTGATTTCGCAATTCCGCTCTACAAAACTGTTGATACTACAATCTAATGTGATTTAAAGTTTGCCGTTAGCAGTTAGCAGTTCGCCGCGAACGTCAATCTAAAAGTGCCTAGCTGAAACCGCGAAAAGATCAAAAGCAAGATATGTCTCACTTCTTGTATGGCAAGACAAAATCCATACTGAATCATCTTTCAAACGAGTTAGTAAAACATAGAAGCATTAAGTGGTTCATCAGCGTCAAAGTGCAGTTCACTTAACCTAAACCTGATGGTGAAGATATGACTGCCAAACCCCATTTCCGCAGTTATTTTATCAAAACGGTAAATCAGCACGAACTCGATAATCAGAAGAACGAAGCCAAGCAGAAAATGACCCAATCACTTGGGTTATTTCAAAAAGAAGGAAGTGGTGGGTCTTAGATGAAATACTTCATCTCGACCTGAGTATGGCTGAGTATACTCCAGTAAAAGGATCCAGTTATATCCCTCTTCTCAGCAAGCTAAAGACCAAGAAAGCTATTATCAATGTGAAGGATGATGATAACAAATGTTTCATGTGGTCGGTCCTCGCGGCTATACATCCTTCTTCTCAACATGTTGAAAGATTAGATCAGTATCAACAGTTTCAAGATGGGCTAGACTTTACTGGTATAGAGTTACCAGTCACTGTCGGCAAGATTGGTAAATTTGAATGTCAGAGCAACATCTCAGTCAACGTGTTTGGTTTTGAAGACGTACTCTTTTCCTTGTATATCACAACGCAACGTTTTGATACCCATGTGAATCTGTTGCTTTACTCTGAGGGAACTAACAGAAATTACTGCCTCATTAAAGATCGGAACAAATTCCTCTATAGTCAAAATGGTCGTAAGTGTCGAATATATTACTGCCGATATTGTCTACATGGATTTATTCGGAAAGATCTATTGCAAGAGCATGAACCACACTACAGTAAAAATGGAGCTCAACGTGTTGAACTGCCATGTGAAGAGAACGCCGAGCTGTATTTCAAGGATTACCATAAACAGCAGAAAGTACCCTTTGCAATCTACGCTGACTTCGAAAGTCTTACAACAAAGATTGACTCAACCCAATCTAACCTCGAAATGTCCTTCATTGAAAAATATCAGCAACATCAACCCTGTGGATTTTCGTACATTTTAATATCCGACTATGAGAAGTATTCCAAACCACGCGTCGTTTATCGGGGATAAGATGCATTTGATAAATTCCTAAAGTGTTTAGAAGAAGAGGAAAAATACATTGAAGAAAAACTTGAATTTGTCAAACCTATGCGAATTGAGAGAGAGAAGCAAGCGTTTCAAAATGCAGTCAATTGCCACATTTGTGCGTTTGAGTTGGGAACTGATCGCGTTCGAGATCATTGTCACCTTTCTGGAAAGTATCAGGGAGCTGCACATAATAAGTGTAATTTAAGCTATAGTTTTACTGGCCCAATCCCAGTTATCCTCCACAATCTACGCGGCTATGTCTCTCATCTGATTATGCAAGGACTTGGCAAGCTCAAAGAAAAGAAGATCAACTGCATTCCGAACAACACTGAGAAGTACATCTGTTTCTCAATTGATAATTTGGATTTCATCGACTCTCTACAATTTATGAATGCATCGCTCGACAAATTAGTATCAAATCTAGCCAAAGACAGTGTCGAAAAATTCCCAATTTTGCAGCAACACACTGATAGCCACAAAATACCCCTTCTACTAAAAAAAGGCGTCTACCCCTATGATCATATGGATTGTGTAGAAAGATTTCAAGAGTCAGCCTTACCACTGAAGGAGTCATTTTACAACGTGCTGAACGATGAACAAATTTCAGACGAGGATTATGCTCACACGACCACTGTGTTTAATAGCTTTATGTGCCACAACATGGGCGATTATCATGATTTGTACTTGAGGTCGGATGTTCTTCTCCTTGCAGATGTGTTTGAAAATTTTCGAAAGGTGCGCCTGAAAGCATATAATCTAGATCCTTGTTACTTCTACACAAGTCCTGGCCTAGCCTAGCAAGCTTGTTTGAAGATGACTGACATAGAACTCGAGCTTTTGACTGATTCAGACAAGTATTTATTCATTGAAGAAGGTCTTCCTGGTGGAATCTCTATGATCAGTAATCGTTTCGGCAAAGCGAACAACCCTTACGTTCCTGATTCCAACCCGAAAAGCGAAACCACGTATGTGACGTACTTCGACGCCAATAACCTCTCTGGCGGGGCTATGTCACAATCGCTACCAACGGGTGAATTCGACTGGCTAACCGACCAAAAAATTGCGGGACTTGTTATTACAGACGTTGCAAATGATAGCGAGCAAGGTTACATATTAGAAGTGGACCTTCATTATCCCTCCGAATTACACGATCATCATAATGATTGCCCTCTATCACCTGAGAAAATGAAAACTTCTTCAGAGATGCTATCACCATACTGTCAAGAACTGTCAGAATGTTTAAATCTACGTGGTGGTGCAGTGTCTAAATTGGTCCCGAATCTTCAAGATAAGACCAACTACGTGGTGCATCACTGCTACTTGAAGCAATACCTGGCATTTGGTATGGAGTTGACAAAGGTTCAACGGGTTCCGGTATTCCAACATAGTCCGTGGCTAAAATCTTACATCGATTTTAAAACTGAGAAACGAAAGCAGGCAGCAAACGACTTTCAGAAAGATTTTTACAAGCTGATGAACAACTCGGTGTTTGGTAAAACTATGGAGAATTTGAGGAAGCGTGTCAATGTCAAGCTCTTGAACGACAAGGCTAAGTTATCCAAATTAATAGCATCCCCATCCTTCGACTCTTTCCGCATATTCTCCAATGATTTAGCGGCTGTGAATATGAAGAGGACAAAACTCGACCTGAACTGTCCAATTTGTGTGGGATTCACCATCCTGGATCTCTCCAAAGTACTCATGTACCAGTTTCATTACGAATACCTGAAACCTACGTATGACTGTAAAGCAAGTTTGTTGTTCACAGATACGGACAGCTGCTATGAAATCAAAACTAACGACGTGTGGAGAAGAACGCAAGTGGAGAAGAAAACGGCCAAAGGAATAAAGAAGTCAGTAACGAAACGAAAGCTTCAACATGCGACTTACAAGGAATGTTTGTTTGAGAAGAGACAGACAATGGCTAGCATGAACCAAATTCGAAGTGAAAGCCATGAAATATACTCAATCAAACTGAATAAAACAGCTCTTGATCCCTATGATGAAAAACGATATATTTTAAACGATGGAATGAGCACGCTCGATTATGGACATTACAGCACGAAATCATGAGAACATTGAAATCAAGCGCGAATGAAAAGGGACCAACGTGTTTTTTATGATAAACGTACTATTATTGTTGAATAGAGACACTTGTCTACAGGTTTTTTATGTTGAAAATGAATACCTACAATCTTGGCCAAAAACTATTTGGACACTTGTCAATTTTCTACCTTTCAATCAAAATTTCAATACATTTCCCTCCCCCGCTCCCCTAATTCAATGTTGATGACTAAAAAAATCCCAAAAAACTTGCAAATTACATTTTTTTTGTGTCAATTGATCATCAACATTGAATTAGGGGAGAGGGGAGGGCGAAAACATGAAAAAATCTATTACACTTGTGAAAATTCACAAGTGTCCAAAAGGTTTTGGCCCAGATTGTAGGTAAACGTTAATACATATGGCTTTATATATTTGAAATACAGTTATAAATGTTTAAGAATACATTTGAAATAAAT
>JAOBYK010419235.1:0-15099 GCA_025434845.1 Phenganax subtilis
TTCGCATCCAAACTTGGCAGTTTTACTAAATTCAGGATGCTCTTTCAGGCTGTGGTAAAAGATTTTCCCAGTTCAAACTTTTTTGAAATTTTGTCCATAAGGTTCAAGGTCCATTCGACACGAAGGGAAACGCTGCGCTACTCGAATTTTCATCTTTGTACTCATGCTATTCAACCATTTAGGCCCGTTTACACGGGCGATTTTTACTGTGATTTTTCTCCTCTTAGCGTAAGTGATCGAGTAGGTTGACTGGCGAATGCATCGGCAAAATTGTTCGACCAAATTGAACCAAATATGTTCCCCAGTTATCCACTGTTCCACATACCTCAGCAGGAGAAAAGTCGCAACAAAAATCGCCCATGTTTATTGGCCTTTGCTTAACTCACCTTCTTTTGTTTGGCTTGTCTTGTTTTTTGTTCCGTATTGACATGTACAGTGTATGTTATAAAGTATTGTACAGTTTCTTGATTTTAAAACTATTGTATTCCGACCTTTTAAAGGAAGCCCTGTTTTTTAAGTGTTAGCTGTCATTTCATTGTTTCAGAAATCATGTAGTGTGATTCTTGAAGCGCTTGAAACGTTTTGGGAAGGTTCGGATAATCTTGATGATTACAAAGATAAACAAAAGAGGAGATTTCTAGAATGCGACTCAAAGAAAAACAACAAAACTCATGCACCAAACGGTATACAAATATTAATGGTAACCAATGCTAGGCTTTCGATTGTAGCAGTGTCGTAGCTAGATCGGATATTGGGGCTAAAAACCTGGATATTACACTGCTCCATATGCAACTGATAGATCTGGTCAACAAAATCATAATTACATTCTAGATACAGGCTGCAAATTGAACCAACAATTTCATCACTATTATAATCACCATCATTAATTATTGTCTGCGTTTTAGCAATAAATATACCTCTCGTGGTTTTGACGTTTTCCCTTAATTTCTCTAGTTTTTAGAAACGTTCATTGCTTGTATTTAGTGCTTGTTGTCTTTTGTATCAGATCGTCATTTAGAGCTCGTTGAATGTACTGAAGATGAGGCTCTCTCATACTGTGTTCAGCTACTCGTGAATTCTCTCAAGGTAGAGACCATTTTCCATTCAGGCATTTCAGTCGCAGGGCGCAATGTTTCAACATGCGTTGTAGTTGTTAAACCGTTAAGGCCAGGTTCAAACGTCGAACTTTTCATGTGCCGAATCGAATGCAAATGAGCACAAGTCTTTGTTTAGGCTCATTTGCATTCGATTCGATACATGAAAAGTTCGACGTTTGAACGGGCCTAAGGCCCATTTACACAACCAATTTTTGATGCGATTTTTCTCCTGTTGAACGATGTGAGAGTGGATAATCGGCAAATATGCTTCGCCCAACAAAAATTTGCTAATGCACTCGCCAGTCAACCTACTCGATCACGTACGTTAAAAGGAGAAAAATCGCAGCAAAACTCGCCCGTGTGAGCGGGCTTCTACAGTGCATGTTCGATGCACGCTTGGGGCCCGTGGGCAAAGCGGCAGCAATGGAGGTCGTCGTACTAGTTGCAGAATTTAATTGAATTGTTTAAACTAATGTTGCAATAACTATTTAGCAAATGACTGGATGTGTTTTACGAAATTCGTTTAGGCACGTGTTTTCTCTGAAGGTCGTAATGACAAGCTTCTTGGACATCTCGTCGTTTTACTGCAATATGACTGGCCAAAACGAGAAAATATATTTTCTGATATTGTCAAGAAAATTCAGTCTCAAGGAGTATTTAAATATCCATGCTTCTTCGATTATATTATTGGTATCCTTTGAACTCTTGAAAACCAGATTACTATATCGTAGCTATAGCAAATTTTGTGTCATTTCGACAAATCTTGTTCGCGACTTATGATTTCTTAACTGTTCATGCAGTTACTGACATGCTGGAGGAATTTGCTTACATGTATAAAGATGAAAATATTCAAATTGAATTGCTTCGTAAATCATCGTCAAACTCTAGGTACTGCTTCGTTCTTGATTTCTAATGCTATTATACTCTCATGTGATTTCTTGCACGCTTATAGTTAAGTGAGTTTTTTATCCCCTTGATGACTAAAATCCACTCGACTTCAAGCCCGTTCTCCTCTACGCGAATTTGTTCGCGCGAAGAAGAAATCTAGCAACGTGATTAGCTCGTTTTCGACTTTTTCGCGGCAAATTATTTTGCTAGCCAATCACGTTACTGGATTTATTTTTCGCTCGAAAAAATTCTCGTACTGGAGAACGGGCTTTAATCATTAAGAGGAAACCATCTGGATAGGACAACAAACTACTCGGCCTAAACCTTGTCTTTTTATTACCCGGACTACATTGCTCAGTCTTCTAATGCCTGCGTGCTGCTGCCGTAATGTAAACCTACGAATAAGTTCATTCGTATACTAGAATTTCTTACTATTTATGTAGAAGTCGTACTCTCACAAGAGGTTCAAATAAAGGCGCCAAAGAGGATTTGAAGTCATCGTTGGAGAAACAAGTTACCAGAGCTGGTGAAAGTATCGAGTCGATTTTACGACTGTTTTTTATCGAGGAGAAAAGTAGTCTTGTTTGAAAAGGTGTTTTATATTGGACAAAAATCTACCAAATTGACGACAGATGGCGGCGTGTCAACTCGCCGCCCGAATCCAATTCGCATCAAATCTCCTAGTGTGACCGTTAATATGTTTGACGGAGCTGCAAGCTGAAAATATTGATGGTTATCTTTCTGAGGTCAGTTGTTCGAAATGTGGGTAACTTAACGCCCTCGCTATCCACGGAAATAAGACTTATCCTTGAATAAGACTTATCCCCTGAATAAGTTACCTACCTTTTGGACAACCGGCCCTTGCTTGCCAACGTTACGTAGCTAGGGTTTTCAAACTTCAAAACGTCTTTATCTCCGGCAAATTTTTCGTGCAAAGGATCGCGATAAAATCGATATCCCATGATCTCTTGTTATGGGTTTGTCGTGCAGTTATATAAAAAAGCCAATAACTATGCTGTAGGGCAACTCGTGTAAATACCAATAATATGTAGAGTTTATGGAATAAGGATTTTAAACTATTATAAATAAACTGACCGACATGTTATTTTATCTGTTGTGTATGTCATTGCGAGTACTGTGTTTAAAATTCACTTTGCACGAGCTACGTAAGACCAGGTGCCCTGCTAGCCCAGATTAAAGATTGGGCAGTAGAACAAAAGCAGCTCGTTTCCCAAGCCAGCAACTAGTTTTTCGTGATTTAGCAAAGAAATCGCGGGCTCGAAGAACGAGACTGATGCTCAGCGGTTCAACGCGGTTGCGCAAAGTTCGAAGAATGAATCCTCGGCTCATTACCAATCCTCCACGAGCGCCACATGTTTACATTTTTGTGTCGTTAGCAAGTACGGGATTTCCCCAAATCTTACTGTCGATTTGATAATCCTTTAGCTTTTGCTCTCATACTCTTGTGTTGGAGAACTCAACTAGTCACTTTTTGTATCCTCTTCTACGTAATGGCGTAATTTACCCGTAATTCCACTTCATAGCATGGTAAAGATGAACGTTTTAATTGCATCGATGTCACTAAAATTTTCCTTCTAGCACTGCAAGGTACTGGTGGTCGGCCGTCCAGCCAGAGTTCGTTGCAATTGTTCCCAAATGGTTTTTTAATTTTTCTTGACGAAAGGTTGTTGCTCGAAAAGTCGAGCAGTTGTTTCTTTCCTGCAAGCGTAGAGCAAGCATACAGCGTACTTTCTCTACCCAACAATATTTGCCAATTTACAGGAACTAGGGCGTTTTCTTATCGTCTGTCTATGAGTTGCCACCTCCAGCTACGTATGGCTATGTTTGTGCACCCCCAAGAGAACGATTATTTCTATCTGATCCAATGATCTGGTCAGACCAAATTCCAAAGTAGTGAGGAAATATCCTGGTTATTATAAGAGTCACTATCGTACTTGTCAAACGATGTCACTCGGGGTGTTATAATAGTTTGTCACTATTTATTTAGTGTCAACAAAATAGTGTGCTGGTTTACCAAGATAGAGTGTCAAAGAATTAGAAAAAAGAGAAAATTCAACGTGTCTTTCCTCAACACGGCTACTACAACTGTGCGATACGATTCGGCATTGACGCAGCTGAGCACGACGATAGAAAGACATAATACCTCTTGATGGAACCTTAGAACTTGTGTATATTCAGAGCTGCTCAAGTTTTGCATTTATCGTAAAGATGTGTTTAAAGCGCGCTTGTTTCAGTTTAAGATCAAAGTGCAACTATTGTGTGAAATTTAGAGTATAAACTAAGCAACACACTCCTCCAACCTATGCAGCCATTTTGACTTTACCCGGATAGCCGATACTGCAATCTGATTGGTTGAGAGGTTCACCAGAGGGAAATACATGTTTGTAGCAATGTTGTTTCTAACAGTTTTTATGGTAGAACTCAAAGAATATCTATTTTACGACATTATTAGCCAAAAGTGAAGATTATTTTACGTGTGTATAGATGCACACTATTTTAACAACTGCCATTTCGCATTCCATGTGTGATGTAGTTTACTAACCCATGCGCAGTAGAAGGCGGGAGAAAGCAAGATGGCGCGTTTGAAGTTTCCTGGGGTCGGTAAAGATCCCTCACCTCCTAGCCCCAAGAAAAGATTAGTTGTGAAAATTAAGAAGAAAAAGAAAGAAAATAACGGAACTTGTAGTGTGGGTAAACGAAAAGTAGTTTCGAAGGAGGAATTTTTCCAAATCTTTGGCGATTCAGACGAAGAGGTTCGTGTTGTTGTCATTTCTTTCACGCGAGGTTTTCTATTATTATATAACTATTGTTTTCCTTGTAAACCCCATATTTATTGTGGTATTTTTTTAGGACAATGAACCATTCTTTGGATTTTCATCGAAGGAGTTAGAATCTAGGGCATCTACACTTTCACAACCACAAAATTCTTTGAGAGATGATGCAAATATAAAATCTGGCAATTTTCGTTCATCAACATCAAAACAACGAGTATCAATGAGATGGAGAAGCCCGCCAACATCAGATGATTCTTCTGATGAAGATGTTATAGCAGTTACTTCTACAAAACCGACTTCAGCTAAATCTTGCTATGGGAAAAGCCAAGTTTTTGACAATATTTACTCTAAAATGTACAAGAAGCGTCAATCCTATGAAAGAAAACGAGATCAGATTGGAATTACTGATCCAGATTCTAAATCATTGCATTCAGTCGCCCAACTAAAGGCTGAAGCCCCAATTTCTGCAGCAAAACAAGCAAAACGACCCATAGTTTTGAAATCAACGAAACCATTTTCCATTGCAAAGGCTGCTAAGCAGATTGTGGAGAAAGCTAGAGAAGAGAAAAGACTTCAACTACAAAAGAAAGAGGTTATAAGGGAAAATGATGGTATTAGTCCTGTGTCACGATTTGGACGTACAGTAAAGAAGAAGATTCTTGATTATGATGATTTTACCAGAGGCAGTCAAAAGAGAAAATCTCTAGATCTGGAGTGTTCACCATCAAAGGCATTAAAAGGAGAGGATGGAGAAAAGATGATGATTATACCAGGTTAGTTATTAACTCATTGACCAATTATGATGTAAGTCCTCTTGTTGATAAATGAAATTGGCTGACATTAGACAGGATTCGAAATAAATTCGTGATTCATGAATCACAAATCAAATCACGGCCTTCATGAACGAAATTTTGAGAAATTTGGGAAAATCAGGAACCAGCAATTTGTTACCTGTTGTTCACAAAACAGGAATTTGTTGTTCTGCATAAATGGTGAAATTTTGCTTTTTATGGCAAACAATGATGTAGCAAATATGATTAACCTATCTGCGAACATTTCAAATTTGCAGTCTCTTTTTGCGTGATTTCCTGGATATAGCTTCCGACTTCCGACAAATCTTTTGCTTATCATATTTGGTATGTTACTTTGAATGTTTGTAGCAGCGGCAAAATTTGACCACGGAAATTTTTGACAAAAAGCGAAATAATGAAATTCGCTGTTCGGTAACATCATTGTCATTCGCAGTCACTAAACATACCGAGGGGAGCTAGTGTAAAACCTGTAAAAGAGTGGGAAAGACTTTGCTTGTAACAGACATTGTAAATATTGTATATGATGTGACGTGTTTTTAGCTGTTTCACATATGCTGACGTTGGGCAATAATTTCACCTAGCAGAAGTTTACGGGTGTTGGCGGCTAAATTTATGAGAAAAAAAATCATGAACCATTGTTTTAGATTTATTTCGAACTCTGTTTGAAAAGTGAAAATAAATTTAGTGATTAAATGGTCATGAATCTATTGCAATTTTCTCAATGCACACACTATTGTTGTGAAAGGGAGTCTCTTGCATCCTAATGGGCAAATCCCATTATATAGTGGAAATATTGATCTAGGCAAAAAGAAGTAAATTTATCCACACTTCTTAAAAGAACATATTAGATGTAATAAAATTGCAAATTTAGGTTGTTAAATGTTGTCAAATGCTGGAAACATAGCCCTGCAATGTTTGGAAAATTAGTACATTTTTCTATTACGCACGAAAGTTGTTGTCAATTTTGAGCCGCATATGACCCAAAAATTGTAACAATTTCTGCACATACTAGAAAAATATATTAACTTCAAAACCTTTGCAGAGCTCTCTTTCCCGCATTTTACAAACTTTTGCCACCAAACTTTGCAGTTTTACTACATCTATGTAATATGTTTTTACCAGCTGTGTAGATGAATCTACTTCTTTTTGCCTAGCTTGAAATTTAGTCTGTAACAAGATTTTTGCCATTGTCAACTGGACTATTCCACATAGTCTCCTACACTCATTCACTCACCAATAAAATTATTAGCATTAGACAGAGTAAAATAATTATGTAAGTGTTGACAAAATATATTACCAGATGGTATAGCTGACCCATTGACTGGTGAGAGTTTTTCACTTACTGGTAAATTCATCTGATCTGATGAGATGTATAGGTGTAGAGGGCATTTGGGTTCATTGCCATTTAATTTGTTAAACAATGAATATGCAAGTTTTTCTGGGCACTTGACTTTTTCTACATACTTGTCGAACGAGAGCTTAGCATCCCAATCCAGGAATGCAAATCATCTCATTGACATTAAGTTCATATTTTTATAAGATGAATGGTGGGCATTGAACAGTGAAAATGTAATGAGATGAGCCTTGTCATATAAAACCACTGAGATTGTTGCTGAGGACATTGAGCAGTATCTACCCAGAGTTAAGCAACATAAGTTGCATTTGTGAAATTGCACAGCAACAGTCAGGCACAATCCTCCTCACCGATCACTGTGAGACGTAAATTTTATTCACCTCTCATACCATTGCACCAGGACTTATAGAGGCATACAAAACCATTGGTTTCTGTGATGTCCCATGACAATACTTTTGTTACACTGTATACTAAAATACTTTCAATTCTTATTTTTTTAGAGAGCAATGAGCCTAGAAAGGTGAGAATTTAAATAAAAGTTTCGTCTTTAATGATGAGTTATATTTAATACTCAACTGTAGGCAAATAATTGTGTTACTCAGCTATGGTGAATATTGAAAAAGAATATTCTCTGAGTATGAAGCTTAAAATATAACCTTCATGAATAATTTCCAACTGAACTGTGTACTGTATTAGAAGATTATGCAGAATGTTCATGCTCCCTTTACC
This sequence comes from Phenganax subtilis, assembly GCA_025434845.1. Taxonomy (NCBI): domain Eukaryota; kingdom Metazoa; phylum Cnidaria; class Anthozoa; order Malacalcyonacea; family Clavulariidae; genus Phenganax; species Phenganax subtilis. Next base: position 7,676 of record JAOBYK010419235.1, read on the forward strand.
CTCTGGTTGAAATTTTAGGGAACAGATTGATTCAATCTCTCATATTGTTCCTATTTTTTATTAAAACTGCCCCTGTTCTCTCTACAAAAATATCAACTTGTGATCTTTGTTACACACTGACATTTCTTGGTCAACTGTTTTTTTTGGCAGAAATGTAAAGTTAGACTAAAGTTGCCCTCAGAAAGTGTGCCCAGTAAAGATTTCCAGACTGCTAAGTTTCCCAAGAAAGTCCATGCGCAGAGTGCCCCTGACCAATTGGAAAAGTCTATGAAGGAAGCTGCTCGGTTGTCTGTTCAAGCTACTCTTTTTGATGAAGGAACATTAAAGAGCTTATTAAAAGAAAAGTCAAATCATTCTCCCATCAAAAAGAGCATAAGTGCAAGAGAAACTGACCTTCACTTAATTGCACCTAGCACAACAGCTATATTTAAATCAAAAAGACTTCAGGGCAAGCAGAAAAAAGTGGATGTTAATAACAAAGATGTTCTAACAGAAAAGACTAAAACAGAGAAAAACGAAGAATTACTGAAGGTTGATGTTGATGAGAAAGATAAAAACAATGATGATGGTGGTGGAGAGGAAATGGATGGAATTGAAGGTTTGTTGTGTTTTACCGCACAAAATTTACAATCTGTTGAAATTAAATTTATCAGATTAAGTATGTGATTCACATTAAGATGCAGTGAATTTTACTTGAGTACTTTTCTCTTTCTATTGCCTAGGGATTTTTCTGATCGAGGGGTGACCTCTTAGTAGTTTAACTAGATCATCTGGCAAGGCCCTTAGTCAGCCCATTCGGGGCCACCCAGACAATTTTGGGGGCCGGGGGTAGAATTCTCTTTGGGGACCCATTCTCCCCCAAAAAGCCCATGCAAATAGGTTCTAGAGTATTCTGGGGGCCCCCGCAAGCCTGGGAGGGGGAGATTAAGGGAGAAATTTGCCCCGAGCCCTCTGGGCGGTCCTGAGCCCATTAGGATACAATATTATGTTATAGCACTGTACTTTGTGTATTATTTAAAACACGGGCAGGAGTGTTTTATCCAATATATGTAAAACACGAAGCTTAGCTGAGCGTTTTATATCTGACAAAGCATGAGCGGCGAGTGTTTAATGGCTTAAAAAGACCACCGATCTCATCAGTTTGGTGGTGAAGTTATTTTGAAAATGAACGTTGTCTAAGCCAAGTAAACCATAGTTAAAGTGAAGATGATATTTTATTACGTATAAAACCTACGACATGGCCGTGATTTCTGTTCTTTGTGTTCATGAATTATTGATGACAAACAATTTTTGCCGATTAAATGGGTGACCATTGAGCATCAGCAAGCAACAATGGAAGTTTAGATCTCTATTTTGTTGCAAGTGTAATTCACATTTATAATTTATTGAAGTCAATGCAATATTTTCTGTATGGGAGGTTATGGCACTCGTGATATCGATACTGTGCATTTTTTTACCTATTTCCCATGCTGTACCCCACAAAAGCTTTACAGTGTTCGCTTCTTTTGAATTGAAATTAGTGCATAATTACAGTACTTGCTATCTTTTTGTCAATTTTTAGATCTTGAAAAAATCAGTGAAAAAACTGTCACAAAAGTAATCAAACAAATTACCAGGAAAAAGTTGAAAAGTGGTAAAATTAAGAAAATCGTAAAGGTTATTAAAGTAAAAAAACCCGTTGCTCGACCACGGAGACGCGTGCGCTGTGGACAGTGCGAGGGATGTTTAGTGGAACGTGATTGTAGAAAATGCATTTATTGCAAGTGAGTGAATTTGGTTTCCTTCATTTTTGCTCTCTTTACTGTACAATTGTTCGCCAAGGTCTGTAGATTGTAAATTTTCTGCAGCACTTGTAACCACTTGGATATCCCTCTTTACAGCTGGGTATCCCCAATGTGCAAGGGAGCTTATTGTATTCAAGGAGTGAACATGCAGATTAGTTAATTAAGACCCGTTTCAAACGTCGCGCTCCTACCGTATCGAATGCATTGAGAACAATGGACAATGAAGGGTTTCAGCTGATTATCTATTCTCCAATCCAAACTTCACTGGAAGACTGGTGTCGCATTCATCTCCTGTTGTATTATGGGGCTGAATTTGGGGATGAGATCAAACGACAAAAACTCAAAACTGCAATGAAAAATGGAAAAGCATAATTCTTGTGTGTCAGGTTGTTGTTGTGCCATGTTCAGTTAATAATCCTTGGATTGCATCGTCCCCAAATACGGTCCCACAATGCCAATCGATGTCAACTTGGCACTAATATTCCTGTGAACTTCGGAATGGCCAATTATTTTTAATGCATTCGGCACGGCACTAGCCCGACGTTTGAGACGTGCCTGCCTTAGGCCCGGTTCAAATGTCGAACTTTTCATGTGATGAATCGAATGCAAATGAGCACAAGTCTTTGTTTAGGCTCATTGGCTTTCGATTCGACACATGAAAAGTTCGACGTTTGAACCGGGCCTTAAGCCTGGTTCTCATATGTCGCCGATGGTCGGCGATGCTCTTGCGACTATTGTTCTTGATCATTGAGGAGAAAATTAATTCAGATAGACAAAGGATTTTACTCTTCAATAATCGTAGACAATTGGCATCGCCGATAGTCGGCAACGTATGAGAACCAGGCTTTATTGTGAGTGATATACTGCATTTGAATGAAAAGGTCGAAGTCTACCATTAAAATATTCAGGCGCACTGACTGGCAAGCATTGCGCCTTCATGAATTAACAAGAGACAGCTACGTCATTCCAAAACATTGTTCTAATTAAGAGTTAGTTTTGGAGAAAATATTACCTAAATGTGTTTGCTTTAGGGACAAGCCAAAGTTTGGTGGAACAAATTTGTTAAAACAATGCTGTGTGTAAGTATCTTTTTAGGTTTAATGATTTTCAGTACTCTATCAGGATGTCAGATATTAAATAGACCTTGATCTTGCTATGTGCTCCTTACCCGAATTTTATTCATAATGCCTTTACGGTGTAAAGTACAGATGCACGTGTTTTTGCCTAAAAAAGTGTTTTCACCACGAGTCTTTTTTTTATTTAGAAAAAGGAAATGCGAAAATTTTGTCACCCCAAGTGCCAAATCAGCGAAGAAAGGTAAATACAAAATTTCTTTCATGCGATGTTTATCATGTGTAATGAGGTTAGTCTGTTGAGTATGTCCATAATGTGACGAATACAAAATAAGCCCTAATGTAATGTGATTGGGGAAAATTGCGACTTTAGGATCACCCTTGCTAAGTGACACACCAGATCGTCGGCAATGTTGTAATCTTGGGTCGTAGTTTCTGTTAGTTTTGCCAAGTTTAGAACATTTTAATATACTATCTAGAGTCAATTATTAGATGCAGAATTATGCCTGCTTTCCATAACTCATACTCAACTTCTCATAAACTTTTTATCAAACTTACGAGTTTTCAATGTTACCTGAAACAATATTTCCGATTCTTTAAACGTTTGTTTATTCTTTATTCCCTTAAAATCTTACAAAGTTATGATTTTTATTAGTTCGCCAGTCTCTAGTACATGTTCTTCGTATTTTCGGCATGCACAACGCATGCCCAACGACTCGTCCAATAGTAGTTCGCCTAACATCAAGTATTTTCTACAGTAAAAACCCGACCAGTCTTAGCTTTGAAAAAAGCCACTGCTCGTGAGAAACAAAACAGACACGAAGCGAAACAAACCCGAAGTAGAATGAAAGATGTTGAAGGACGACAACCGAAACCCTTACCAGGTCCTCTGTTGAGTTTTGGCAAGAAGAATAAAGCTAGTTCACACGACATAAAGCTTTGTTGGACTGTAAGTTAAACGAATATTATTTGGACTTTTTCTTTTTCTGGGGCCAGTTGTTTAAACTCAAGCTGGGTTAGCGTTAACGATGGGTTAAAATTTAACTACAGGGGCCGGTTGTTCAAAGCTGGGTTAGCGTTAACCCTGAGTTAACGAAAAGTTTGAAGCAAAATTTTTAACCGCTTGTTTACTAACTTGACAAAATTTTTCGACAAAGCTAATCTATGTAAAAAGAAGCCTTTATTTGTAAAGTTTTGAAACACAACGACATGCAGAAAAGCACAAACAAAACAGCTGGTTAAATTTTAACCCATGCAGGGTTAACGATAACCTAGCTTTGAACAACCAGCCCCAGCTGTTTAATTTGTGCATTTCGGCATGTCCATTTATTTAAAAACTTTGCAAATAAAGGCTTCTTTTTACATAGATTAGCTTTGGGGAAAACGTTCGTGAAGTTAGTGAACAAGCGATTAAAAATTTTCCTTCAAACTTTCCGCTAACTCAGGATTAAGCTAACCAGCTTTTGAACAAATGACCCCTGAAGATTATTAATACACGTGTATTTCGAGTTTTCGCAAAATTGAACCAGAATATTTAACATTGTGCAACAAACCAGAAGTTCTCAAGTTTGACACACGCTGAAAAAAGAAAACTGTAATCCGAGTGTGTATGTATATATGTGAATTTGCCTTTGGGGTCGTTTGCGTTTATCCAGGATTCTTACACTGAAGACGATTGCTGGGAGACTGGATTTCACATATGTGTTACAAATGAAAATGCTTTACCTCATGTGGAGCTGTGCTTTCTTTGTGGCAGTGCTGGTCGAGGAAAGGTGCTGTACGCTTTCAGTCGTATTGAATAACTAAACTCATGTTTTCTTGTTAACCTGCCCGTCTGTTTGCTTGCATTGATTTGTTATTTGCTGGCTTACTTGTCTTTGTGTGTTTGTAAGCATCGCGTCTTCCAAAGTATTGAGCGAAAGTTTACTGACGTAATGGGTATATATCATATGTACAGGAACAATTTTTTAAATGAGAGTATATTTTGGTTGAGAATAGACCTTTCCGGCAGCTACATGAAAGCAAGGTGGAGGAGCCAAACCTACAATCCATTTGCATTCCTTGGCTGGCTCCTCAGTCTCAATGTCATGCAAAGCTGTGACGTAATTACCAGAAAGGTCTATTGGATAAGATATGGGCTAAAGCCTGTTTTGTAGTGAAGTCTTTTCGTTGCAAGGTAGTGAAGAGTATTATGTAAAAGAATTTAAGACATTCAGTTTATTAAAAATAATCACCGAAATATTACATCACATCAGCGAAGGTACACGAACCCCTTTGAGTTTTATTACTGTGGATAACGACAGGCTGCCAATGCGTTTCCATGATTGATGTGATATGATTATATTTTTGCTTCTCAGATGTTGTATTGTCGAGTCTGTGCTGAGCCATTTCACTTGTTTTGTCTGGAAGAAGATCCGGTCGACACTGAATGGTGGACTTGTAATCGTTGTCGAACTTGTTGTGTTTGTGGACATCAAAATAAGGTTGGTTTACTCTGCTTAGCATACGTACTGCGGGCGTAGTGCACATGGTACTGCACCACAAGGAAAACTCACCATTTATTCAATCAGCTCGTGTCTGATAACCATCTTAAAGCGATTATCCCGTTTTTTTTCTGGTTCAATGGTTGTCATTTATCCACGAGTTTCCACTATAAAAAGCTGAACAAGAACAGTTGAGGAAAATGCTATTCAACTGAGTGCAAGCCCCATGCATAAATCAAACGGACACTCATGACGCCAGCGGTCTTTTTTAACGTGATATAGCCCTTTGTAATTGTAATCTAACTTTGGTTGTGTACACGATTGCCAGTATTTTTGGCAGGGTAGTCTGACGATCGTTTTTGCATTGTCTAGCTTTTGATGTGTGATAAATGTCAGAGATGTTATCATAGAGAGTGTCTAGGACAGAACTATCCAACTGAACCACAAGGCGTTGACGAGGAAGTTTGGGTAAGTTGCTCAAAAATGTAATTTGTAAACTGAAACAAAAGTTATGCTACACTTCAGATCCAATTTTTAAAATACAGTCCTATGTATCTTCGAGAACTTGCGTGGCATTCAACTGTCTCGCAGAAATATTGAAAAGTTTCCTGTAAAGCCCGTTTTCTAAAACGCAAATTTATCCACGCGAGGCGAAAGATATATCTACGTATACGCGATTGGTTCGTTTTCGAGTTTTTCGCAGCGACCAACTTTGCCACACGGGGCCGGAAAAGGGCTTGAAGGACGTTACAATTTAAAGGTTCCTTAAGTCTGGTTTCCAGATATGGTCGTAAATGTCGTATATTAGGGAGTTTTAGTTTCACGTTTTCGGCATACCGCTAACCTCAAACGGCAAACTTCAAATCTTATTTGCCAGACAACTGTTGTAACTTTCGAAAGATAAAAACTTGATGGAATAAATTTAACCATCAATTACTTACTTGGAACACTTATGGCGTAAAACCTACCGTCAAATGCATTCTGAAGTGTGCCGTTTGAGGTTAGCGGTTTGCGGTAAACGTGAAACTAAAACTCCCTATTACCTATAACAGTATCTCTAAACGGCCAAATATGTTATATCTTCTTCGCAGTAAATCTCGTTGAAAATATGCGTATTATCGACTATTATTGTATGGCGAACGTCAATTTCGGTTAAATAGCGCGCTTCTATTGGCTTAAAAACATTTTTAGCGGTCCATTACGGAAAAAAGCCAAAAATTTTCCTAAAGTAAACGGGAAAGTTTTGTAAAGCATGAAAATGACATTTTTATTGTTGATAAGGATGCAATATGTTGGTAATTTTTCTTTTGTATGCAAATATTTCAAATATGATAAAATGCATGTCCTGTCAATCTTTACCGAGAAATATCTTAACCCTTTCTTTTTGTACAAACCTACAGACTCGGTCTGTACAAAAAGATCTCGGTCTGATATTTCTCGGTAAAGACCTCGCACTCAGTTAGTAAGATGATAATTACTCTGCTAATAATTAGCTTGACACCGTCCTATTTCGGCTGTTTACAAAGATCGTGGTTGTATATTTACGGCAGATAGAGTCTTTCTCTTTCTTTCATGATCAAGTATATATAACTGTTCAAATGTGACTATTAGCTATATCTTTAGTTATGCGCTCGCTGTGTTGTGTGCAAGAAGTGTGGCCGTACTACCCCCGGAGATACCGCTGATGAACAGTGGACTCACGGCTTTACCATGTGTGCAATGTGCGGCAAAAACTGGGAATTAGGCAATTTCTGTCCTCTCTGTAAGAAGTGTTATTCTGATGAAGATTATGATTCCAAGATGATGCAATGCATAGAATGTGAACACTGGGTTCATGCCTCGTGCCAGGTGCGTTGCGTGTGATATCCGGCAATACAGTTTCTAGTTTTTCGTAGCTCAAGGCTCTAGGCTTTTGTGGACCTTTTTTTGTGACGCAGAAACCGTGCTCTGACCTCTAAGCTTTTCTGTACTGTGTACACACTTCCTTTGCGAGAACAAGTCACAATTTCAGTATTCGTTTGAGGAATACACCATGTATTTTTATTATTGCAAAGCTTTCGGTCCGTTAGCCCGGACCTTCATCA
>JAOBYK010419346.1:0-15097 GCA_025434845.1 Phenganax subtilis
ACTTGGGCAACGAACTTGCGAAGTTCGCTACGTAGTTCCGAATATTTCAGGGAAAAGTAATCTGAAATCGACTGTAAGATTAAATACAGAATAAAAGGTTTCAAAAGATGCTCACCTTCCGAATGGATCATTGTGGAAAAGTTTGGAGAATATCATTGCTGTAAAGAATTTCTTACACTTCTCTCCAGTTTGGTCCTTGACTTTGATGAAGTCCATGTAATTTATCATCTAGTAAAATATAGAAATTTTAATACGCCAAAAGAATTTTCATCGTTGGGATAAGACTCTATAGTCACTCAATAGGTTAAAATTACATAAAATTGACTCTCAACATCATAAGAATGAATTACCTGTTCGTCATGAACAGCTGGAAGTGTTTGATGTTTATCCAACAAATACCATAAGTTCTAAATTTTTGACACATCAGTATATGGTGCATAGTATTTTCTATAAGACTACTCAGAAAAAGACATTGGCCATGAGGAACTTGACATTTTATTCATATATAAATTCACTTGCAGGCCTAATGATGTAAAATACCTGCAGTTCATCATTATCCAACAGTTCGCGACTTTTACGTTGAAGAAATGCTGCTCTTGCATCTTCTCTCAATTTCTGAAGCAACACTTCTTCTTCAGAGGGCAACTACAACAGTTATCATCATTTTGTAATTCATTACAACTGATTAGTCACAACTGGAAAACATATGAAAGATGGGCATGTTTTTCCTCCACAAGTAAAATCGCTACTTTGTCTAACGACAGATGAATGAAATTGTCATGACAAAACTCTTGTACCTCAAACTTTAACTGTACCTTATAATAGAATCTTGGAATGGCTGCAGATGGATTGTCTTTTTGTTTTGCATTTTTCCACTTTAAGAAAAATTTATTGAACAATTCAATATCTGCATCTTCATCGTCTTGTGAGTTGCTTGCTTTCTCTAGAAATACATGCAGTTAAACTAACATGAAAATATAACAAATAAACCTAGCTAATGTGTAATACTCAGACAAAGCTTTTGAATACACATTAAAAACTCGAAAAATTCTTAAAAATTTGGCTATATTAAGTATGTAGAATATTTGTATAAAAACAAGATGAAACACTTCATTTCGCGTTTTTCTTTTGTATTCAAACTCACCAACTTTTGACTTATCTAGTGATCTTTTTAGCTTTTCAGTCCAGTCCATAAAACGCTTTAAAGTGCAGCAAATTTCATGCAAAACCCACACTGAAGCACCTCATTTTCTTGACCACAATTTCTATACACTTTTTCAAAACTTTTTGGGTAGTTTTCAGACCCCTGAATAGCGCGCTTTGTCGCCCTCCCGCCACTCCCGCCTTCCGTGCTTTCCACCACTGACATATATACATCATAATATCAGTGGTGCTTTCTCCTGCCCAGTGCTCCTGCCAGTTTGCCACGTTGGCCAGGGTTCAGTGGGGTTCAGCAACCAATGATTGTGGTCTATTGATGTGTAAAAAGTTGTCAAGTTGGCACTCAGTATAACTAATTAAAGCAAGAACTCTACCACAAAAAGTAATCAAAATACCAAAAGATCACAGGAAAATGAGCAGTAAAATTTTGGTGTTTTTGATCCTCGCGTTCGCTAACCATGCTTCAGCGCGTGCGCATAGCAAAGATGAAGCTCTGCCCTGGTATATTGGTTTGTTCTGGAATTTACTGGGTTATGCTACTGTAATCGTTCCTGGAGCGATATTAATTCATCTTGTCAAAAAGAAAAATTTTGGTAAAGGTGAGAGTTTATAATTTAGTTCAACTATTAAAATATTAGTTCGAATATTACTGCAAATTCAGGAAGGTTGTGAAATACAAATACTCGTCAAGTTGTCATGTTTATAGTTTCAACTTTCAACGTCTGAACGATGACGTTTCTGGGGAGACTATTAACGTTGAAGGGCGTGACTTTAACTTTGTATTTAATACGTCCTGCTAATTTAGTCGCTTTCACTATCATGTTCAATGAAAATTAAATATGATCACTCTATAAAAGCATGTAACATCAATCTTTGATTTTACATTTTTGTTGGTACATCTTTTCTTGCTGACTTGCCACATATTTTCATGCTTTTTACGTTTAAATTTTAAAAATAAATATTGAGTCCTCACCCATCAATGTTGAACATCTGCTTACAAATATCATTGTCCAACTGTCAAAGCTAACATGAGAACTGTTCGCGTTTCACGATCTTTCTGAATCTGCAGTAAAATTAACAATTTTCATAACACTTTCTTCTTTAGGTCAAGGATGCCTCTCGCATTACCTACGAAAATTTGTGCATGGCAATCCTGACAAAACACCAAGTTTAGAAGAAGGTCCACGCACCCGAAATGCTGCAGACCAACAGGAGACTCCCCTAAGATTTACAGCATTCAAGCTGATATGCTGTGCTGTGGGGCTACAGGTGTCGTACCTAACTTGGGGAGTCATACAAGAACAAATTATGACGCAAATATTTGAGGAGATCTCCAACGATGGCACTTTGCGCACAGTGCGATTCGAAGACTCTCAGTTCTTGGTATTTGCTAACAGAATCTTGGCTTTAGTCATTGCAGGAGTGTATATCTCTATCGCAGAGCAACCTTATAACACAGCTCCATTTTACAAGTATTCATATTCATCCTTCTCTAATATCATGAGCAGTTGGTGCCAATATGAAGCATTGAAGTTTGTCAGTTTTCCGACAGAAGTGCTATGCAAAGCTTCTAAGATGATCCCAGTTATGATAATGGGAAAAGTAGTCTCGGGTAAAACCTACCCATACACTGAGTACCTGGTGGCCATTTTGCTTTCCCTTGGCACTAGCTTATTCCTATTGTCTCATAATACTGATCACTCTCATTCCGATCAACCTACGACAGTCATAGGACTTTTTATTCTTCTTGGCTACATGATTTTTGATAGCTTCACATCCAATTGGCAATCAGAGTTGTTTAAGAAATATAAAATGTCTTCGATGCAAATGATGTTCGGTACTAATGTCTTTTCAAGTCTGTTCACATTCTGTTCCCTTCTACAAACTGGTGGATTTTTGCGCTCTTTATCGTTCTTGCAACGGTACCCTGAGGTTTTGTACCTAATATTCACCCTATCGTTGACATCTGCCTGTGGTCAGCTCTTTATATTTTACACAATAAACACTTTTGGCCCTATTGTTTTTGTAATAATCATGACTGCAAGGATGATTTTCAGTATTGTACTTTCTTGTATTATCTACAAGCATACTCTCGCGTTGCGAGCTATATTTGGTATAATCATTGTGTTCGGGGCTATATCATTCAGGATCTACCTTCGTTACAAAGCATCAAAGCAAAAGGAGAAATTACCAACTTAAGACAAATATGCTGAGTTACATTGGTGTGTTTTAACTGAATTTAGTATATGTGTAGCATGTTTTTAGAGACTAATTTTTCAGTTCAATGTAACTGTTGAATTACTTACTCTGGTAATTGAATTGAATTCTATTATGTGATATGTTGAGTTTGTAATTTGTCAATTCCTGGAATTTGAGACAGTGAATGTGTTATCTAAACTTGCTAATATATTTCTATGGAAGTGTACATTGGAACATTAAACAGTGACACCTACATTCCAATTACTTTTTTTTGCTCTATGCTTCCTAATTTCGATCAAAAGCATCGAAAATCCAAACTTACTAAAAGGCTAGTCTCGACTGTATTTGAGCATGGTTCTTTTTTGGCAACTTTAAAGAGGACACTTCTGGCAGCACATGAAATCTACAAGTGTTGCTGGTATATACGCTAATATATGAAGTACTTGCCGTTCGAGGAATACCGCATGACCATGACGACGAGCGGGCGCGAAAAAAGCAATATGGCCGACGAAAACGACCAACTTGAATTTGACCATTTCCATAAACTTTCTCCTGAAAAATTACAAAAACTAGTGGGCTGCTTTATCTGTGTCACGCTTTATGAAGGAGGAAATATACAAGGCTGGGTTTATACTATCGATCCTGTCTCACATACCATTGTTATTGGCCAAGGAAACGATATTGAACAAAGCGATTCTGATCAACAGGAAATTGTTTTCGTCTTAAGACAAGCGGTACAAAAGCTACGAATCATAGACACGACCAGAAAAGAACCAGAGTGGCTTAAAAACTTTGCTGTAAAAAAGAAACACCAGTACACAAACGAACAACTTCAAAAACGGAAAGAAAGTCTCGTACAATGGTTGACTGACAACCGTGTACCAATTCTTGCCGATTCAGCAGAAAATGAGAGCGTGCGAGTTCTTGGAGGACTGGTAATAGAACCCCCGTACGATGTAGATTCTTGTAAAGGAACCAATGAAATAGTGCTTGAAAGAATTAGAAAATTAATAACTTCAATGCCGGAAAGTTGAATTACATATAAGATCGTCTTCAGCATTTGTAAATTTAAATGAGAACCTCTTTAATTAAAGACTTAACAGGCGTAGAAAAGTGTCATTTGTGTACTTCAAACCCATCCCTTCCTGAAGAGTCAAATCGTCTAGCGGCCAGTTCACATGGACGATTTTTGCTGCGATTTTTCTCCCTTTAGTGTATGTGATCGAGTAGGTTGACTGGCGAGTGCATTAGCAAAATTGTTGGACCAAGTATCTCGCTAATTATCCACTCTATCACATCGTTCAACACGAAAAAAATCGCATCGAAAATCGCCCGTGTGAACTGGCCTTTAAGCCCGTTCTCCACTACGCGAATTTTTTCGAGCGAAAAATAAATCCAGCAACATGATTCGCTAGCAAAATAATTTGCCGCGAAAAAGTCGAAAACGAGCCAATCACGTTGCCAGATTTCTCCTTCGCGCGAACAAATTCGCGTAGTGGAGAACGGGCTTTAGACAGGATAAAATATAAAAGTAGAACGCATTGTTACGTAATGAGACGACGTAATACGCAAATAGCACTAATTAAATGACGTCACACAAATAAAAACACTAATCAAATTAAACGTGCATTCGCGTACACAAATAGCTTCCGCATTAACTGCTCGTTTGTATAAACTGAAAGGTATTTCAAAAGGGAACAGACTATATATTTTTGGCGACATGGCGAGCAAAGTACTTGTAGAAACTAACAATGAAGAAAGCCAGATTGCTGCGCAAAAGCTTGAAAATTCGAAAAAAGTCTCGGAACTTGAAATAAAAGTGGATGAACTTACGGAAGAAAATGGCGAACTTTTTGTTGCCTTGCAAAACGAAAGACGGAAAATCAAACATTTACAAAGCGAGTTAGACCTCGATAATTTACAAGACAGCTACAAAAAACAAGAGAACTCCGAAGATTTTCTCCTGAATGTAATTTCATCGTTAGAAGAGAAAGTACAGTTAAAAGAAAATGAATGTGAAGTGTTGGAAGATAGGCTGGCCGTACTGAACCACGAGATGACTACACAAGGAGAAGAACTTGCTCAGGCCAGAGCAGAGTTTGAACACCAGGTTGGAAGAACATAAGATCTACAAAAACAGTTTTCTCTTCAGTTCGATTGCTTGTTTTTTTATCTGCTTCCAAGAAGAATAAATAGCTTTTTGGGGAATTTGTATCGTGACAACGATTGTATGAAACATGAAATCGATATTTTTTTCAGGTAGTCCACCTCAATGACTTGTTAGCTCAAGAAAGGAAACTGAACATTCAATTGAGCGAGGAAAGCGACCAAACTATGCAAGAACTTGAAACAAAAATACAAAAAAAAGACGACACTAACATCGCACTAAAGGGTCTTCAAAACGAAAATTCGGAAAGGATACAAACACTCGAAAAAGAGTGTCATTTTTATCAAACAAAACTCAAAGACACTGAAAAACGATTACTTGGTATAACCAGCAAACAACTTGTGAGAAAAACGAAAAGCGTTTCGTGTCAGATTGACGAAAACGAGTTGAACGAGTTTCAAAGACGTGAGCACGAATCTCTTGAACACGATAAGTTTTATGCAATATTTAGAGCATTATGGGTTTATGATAATATTGACTTAAGTGAAGTTAACAATGCAAGTAAATATGAAATGGAAATTTTTGCTTTGATTCGAAATGGTTTTAGAAACATACGAGGCAGCTGAATATTGACTACTTTAAAATTCGTTAAAAACATTGAAAATGCATTATTTTGAATTGTTACAATAATTTATCTTACAACCATAGCATTTGACTAAATTGAGAAGTGTTTGAAACTATATAAAAATATTTGAATTATCACCTATTATGCCTTGATTTAAGCAATTGCACAAAAATTGTCAAAAAACCCCATGAATTGTCGTTTGTCAACCACCAAGACCGCACATGGAGCGTCATCCAACCCTAATTTTCATACACCGTAATTCATCGGCAGTGTTCTCCTGTCCATTGTGGATGAACAATGCATAAGAAAATGATTTCAAATAGAAAAAGGATTTTAAAGTCGGGATTTTATGTATCAATGGTCACCGTCGATGGGGCCAGTAAAACATCACCGATAAATTACGATACATAGGAAAAAACAAGATTTTAAGCCTGGTTCACACTGCCAACTTTTTTGGCGACTTTCCTCTTGCTGATGTATGTGATAAAGTGAATTTACGAACCAGCTGAGAGTGAGTCAGTTAGGAAAAGCATGTTCTATGTGGTCAAAGTGTTAATGAATTCATCACATCTGTCAAAGGACAAAATTGCTGATCAAAATCACTAGTGTGAACTAGGCGTGAGCTCGAAATTTCAGAAAAGGGATACCACAAGAGTTTTTTGCAGGCTAATCACTAACCTTTTTTTCCAAGTCCCCACTAATGAGACTCTTCTATAACACGTCACCTTGCCTCAGTCCTCCGAAGAGCTTGTGCGGGCAAAGCTTCAAAAAACATCAACACACTTCTCTTAGCATAATCCACCGAGACTTCCTCAACAGCACTTGACTTGGGCGGAGTTTTCGCTCCAAAGCGGCTCATTCTTGAAGTGCGACCTGATTTCTCCAAAGGCTTCACGGGTGTGAGCCGCATGTCAGGAGCAGGCTCAATGACGTCATTATTCAAGCGACACACGTGTTTCCCTGTATCAGCACGCGAGAGAGCAGTTTCCAATACGTTTCGTCCCGAAACGACCACGTAACACTTCTCCATGCCGCAAGGACCAAGGCCTGGCACAAGCGTCAATGTACGCACGTGATCATCGAATAAATTCAATGACGTAATAAGTTCACAGGAGCTGACGTCAACAATTAGAAGCGTCCCACTTCCTGTTCCAATCCAGACAGTGTCGAGTACGGGTTGCACACAGGTAACTGCTGAGTCGAGAGCTGAATTAAAATTAGCATCCTTTGTAGTAAAGAAAGACTTACAATCAATTTCCACAGTTTTCTGCCTTGTTTCTACATTCCAAGCGGTAATAACTGACGCTCCTTTAGAAACACACCAAACATCCTTGCCTTCCACAGAAAGGATAGTCTGGGAAAATGGGGCTGATGACGCACTGAAGCGCACTGCACTCAATTCATACACTGGAATCTTCTCGCGCTCATCGGCTCGGAAAATCTGTAAACATTTTCCTGCCGTTAACCAAACGTATTCGTTGCCCACCGCCGTTATACACGCCACTGGCTCCGAATGGCTCACTTCTAGTGAGAGCAAGATTTTGCCACGTAAAATCACTAGACACAAACCGCTGGACATTCCCAAGAAAATGTACGAATCGTTAGAACTCAAAGAGAACACTGGCTCTTGTAAAGTGATCTTTGCTTTCAAGTTGTACGACTCCACATCGTAGATAACCACAATATCCTTGTCTCCGCGTAAACCAATCAGAACATCTGTAGGGGTCGCGTGCATACAATTGACATGCAAGATGATTTTTAAATCGATAATGACTTCTTTTTTCAAACACCAGCTTTCGAGGTCGTAAACAAGAACAGCCGTTTTGACTTTGTCGTCTACAGCAACCCACAGAGTCTTTACACCTAAAATGCAAACGTCAGTTTTTAAATATGCCAGAAGTCTCGAGATATGCGAAAGTTCCAATCATGTTCACAATCTAGCTGATCAATACAAAGGTTTGTGGGTATAATTTGTAACTAAAGTCAAGTACGGTAGATATCTATATTGTACTCAATATTTTACTACGTCAAAACAATTGACCATAACGAAAAAGATGGCGGCATGTACATTTTACCAGAATGCATTGCGTGCATCAAACATAAATCGCTAAAAAATACGTCAAGAAGACACCTTATGATGTGAAATTTCAAAACAACAAAGAAATTTATGTGTGACTTTTAGAAGACGTCAATTCGCCTTTTTAAACGATTTCTGACTGCAAAGCATTCTGGTAAAATGTACATCCGCCATCTTTTTCAGTACGGTCCATTTTCGGTGCGGTGCGTTTGATCTTATTTAGGAAATTAATAAAAATCACCTTTGACCGCGACCAGGCAACTGTAGCGAACAGACTGGGTACAAGGAAGTGCAATGAGTCCAAGGAAGAGTTGAAATGACGTGGAACATAGCTGCTTAGCAACGACTGTTGAACTATGCCTTTGACTTGGCTCGTACTCTAAACAACTATCCATTAACATTGTCAAACCTGCAAGCCCGATACGCGACTGGATGACATCCTTATATTCAGGCCGTCTGCCCGCAAGTACCATAGAATTTATATCGATTTGAATTGAATTGAAGAATTGCCGTCTGCGAGTTATGAAGTTATAAATCAGCATGCCCAGTGAAAAAATGTCCACTTTTTCGTCATAACTAGTACGCTTTGCGAACTCGTTAAGCATCTCCGGAGCATGATAACCGCGTGTGCCGACCAGATCGAGCAAACCTTCGTTGAATTGAAAGGCCGCAGTTCCGAAATCCGTCAACTTAATATTGACATCATGCTGCTCTTCGTAAGACATAACTAGAATGTTCTACAAGAAGAATAGCTCATAAATTTTGTATAAAAATTACCAATGAAGAAATAATAGTGCTTTGGGCCTGTTCATATGGGCCAAAGTTATCCCGGTTAGCGAGGAAACTTTTCGGCAAATTCGCAAGCGAGATCTCGCCTTATTAACAAAGAGTACGAAAAATTAGGTTGCGTTCATATGAGACGAAAAGTTTTCCCGCCTACCGAGATCTCGCTTGTTGAAAGGCGAGATCTCGGTTGATGGGCCAAAATTCTCCCCATATGAACGCAATTTCCCGCCACCGGGATAATTTTCTGTTTGGTCAGCAACTTTTCAACATGTAATTTAACAAAATGGCGGGCGTAGACGTCACAGCCGAAAACTTCCCCGGGTTAGCGGGATAACGTTTCGCCATATGAACAGAACAAAACTATTTGGCAGGTCGAAAAATTTCCTCACCAACCAGGATAACTTTGGCCCATAT
The DNA here is from genome assembly GCA_025434845.1 of Phenganax subtilis. Lineage (NCBI taxonomy): Eukaryota > Metazoa > Cnidaria > Anthozoa > Malacalcyonacea > Clavulariidae > Phenganax > Phenganax subtilis. The sequence goes on from JAOBYK010419346.1 coordinate 9,370, forward strand.
GAACAGTCCCTTAGTAGCTGAGACAAGCACATCACATTTCAAAAATGACAAACCTGTGGTTTTAAATCACGGTAAATCACTTTGAGTGCATGGAGAAAACTTAAAGCGTCCGCTACTTGATAAAGCATTCGATACATAACCACTCGCTCAATGAGGAATTGTGGATTAAACAATGTATCAGCAAGACTTCCCTCATTTGCGAGTTCTAACGCGAGTCGAAACGGACGCAGACACACGCCAATGAAGTTGATCAGGAACGGATGTTGACCCAAATGTCGAAGAATAGTAACCTTTAAATCACATAGAAAAACTTGATTGTTGGAAACTTGGCCAAAGTCTCTTTTCTGTCTTTTTGTTTAAGTTTACGCAGAAGCGGATTAAGGAAGGGGGGGGGGAGTTGACTGGGCTACAGTCACGGGCCCGCAGATTTGTGAGTCTTGAGGGGGAAAGCCTTCGAAGAATTTTTTAGCCCTCTGACTGTTTTTCTGATTGGGTACCGAGTTTTGTATGCGTGTACTTGAATTTGTATCCGTGTGACTCGCAAGCGTCGAGGGAAACGCTTGGTACCCCTAAAACTTGCGAACGGTAAGAGCATAGTCATTGAAGATATCCATGTCCTATCTTTTGTTTACCTTTAAATAGAATGAAGACTTCGACCAGGTTTTAAAGCATTTCTGATTTTCCTCCACTTATACCATACGACGTGATTTGTGTTATTTTTCTAAAGTAAAATATCAAAAAATCATATTACCTCTTTTCGCACTTCCTTGTATCTTCTCATAGCGTCTTCTTTACAGCTTGAGGAAGAAAATTCCTTGATAGCAGCATCCATTCCCCGACAACGACCACGATACACTTTACCAAAACCACCTTGGGAATAAAAAATGAACACTCACAGACCGGGTGTATAAAAACCTTGTTAAAGTTGAACCATAGTCAAGTACGAGAAAACCATCCAACCAGAATCGTGTGCTCACGATTTTTCTACCGTATTTACTCGTTTGAGCGCCGCCCCCGAATAAGCGCCGCGTCTGAAACACTGAAAATTTAAAGAGCACCGCGGCACTCAATTGAGTAAATACGGTACTCTCAAACTACAAAATCGCATTTAAAACGTAGTTAGTTTTATGCAATTGGCCCCCGGCCGTCAAGGAAAACTTCTACGTCGTACAAATGGCAAGTGAATTCATCAAGACAGTTGTCAAAGAAAAGCTTGTTCAATGTACACGCAAGTAAGTGAACTCATCTTATTGGCGTGACTTGCAAACATATCATATAAGATGATGTCTGACAAAATGCTGTACACAGAGAGAGTTGGACGAACCTGTGCCAATCACGTGAGCGTCAGATCTTTCATACTCTAGCTCATCCTCCGTCAAAAGGAAGTCAGCATCAATATCTTGAAGAACCACATCGGGCGCGATGTCCTGGATACTAACTTCATGCTCAGGGCACTTGACAAAGTTACCCATACTGTACTGCGTCACGCACGAGTCAAACGTAAACAAATGTGGTCTGCATTTGCCATCTTTCTCACAGTTCCGACATGGAATGAGTTTTTGAACAAAGTAGTCAACGCCATTTGAGTTTTCGAGACCTATTGAAAGACAAACACTTCATGTTAGGGCGATGAATGTAACACAGTTCTACAAAAGGACCACGTGTCGCAATGAATGATTCTCGACCAAATGCTGACGATACTTCATGTTATTATACCAATCATACCTGGGTACCACTCCTTCACCAACGTGTCTAAATGGTCAACTACGAATGTTAGCACCCGACGACCGAGGGAATTTGGGGAGACAGCAATTTCTACAACAGTGGAGTCAGAAAGAGAACGAAAAACCACGACAATAAAAGCTTCCGAGTGATAAAAACAAACACCAGAACGCCAACAATGCAACAATTTTTGTTCAATCAACTCGGCCACGTCTAGGGACATCGTAAGGAGTTGGTCCACCGGTACGTTTTCTTTACATAAAGTACACCTGCCAATCTCGACGTCGCTTCTGTCCGATTGCGGATCGACTATTTCCGCATCCCCATTCCCAGGCAGTTCATCATTTTTTTTCAAATGATCCGAAACGTCATCCGGTTGTTCGCCGACTTGTTCCGACTGAGAACCGATACTTTTCAATGGTGCGACGACTTCTTTGGATTGTTCACCATTACTGTGTGATTGCGTTACGGGTGCATCACTGTGGGTGCTGGGCGATGGAAATGGAAGATCACTATTTTCATCCAACACAGTAAGGAGACTTGAAGTATTTCGAAACTCACTTTCGTCAATGAGATCGGTGGTGTTAGTGCCCTCCGCAACCAAACTCGTGTCAATGATGTTAGAAGCTCTCAAATCGCGTTCAATACTTCTTTCCATTTTGTTCGCATGATCTGGATCGTCTAACCTTCCGCCAATACCACTCGTAGGCGAGAGTATTTCAGCTACCGTTTTATCAACTTCGAGTTTACTATTAGCACTTGTGCTGAGCTTTGTATTGCAAGAACCATCAGTGGCGTCATCTTTACACTCGATCACGTCATTTACATTATCAGCGACGTGATTTACACTAGCGATAGCATCACTAGTCGAGCGGCTATCAATTCCGTTTGACGTCGTTTGTACGCCTTCTCTTGCATCATGGTACACTTCAGTTTCACAATCTTGACCGCACTGGTCTGTCTCTTGACTTTCTAAACTATCACTCTGCTCAAATCGTCCATCCAAGTCTTTTCTTTCCACCAACTTCGAAAGTTCGTTGCTATTTGTTGTTGATACACTAGACATAGATTCAGAGAACGCATCACAGTCCGTGTCTGTGGGCTCATCGCCTCGTACTGACGAAGAAGTTGTGCTTGCATTGGACGATTTGAGATTTTTTGAACTATCATACAATGCTTCCACTTCTTTAGTTTGTTCAAGTCTAGTTCCAATATTTTCACTCAGTGACTCAGAACTTATACCACGCAAATCTTGAGCAGAATTTTCATCACTTTCAATTTGTTGAAAACTTGTGTTGTTATGATCAAAACTTTCATCTTGATCCTTCTCAAATGTTTCTAAACATGGCTCGGTTTCCAAGAAAGAATCAGTGAGTAAACCTTTCGAGTTTTTCCATGATGACAAACTGCAAGACAGTGAACTCGTGTTCTCGTCTGATGCAACAGAACTACTGACGTTTGACATTTTCATTGCTCCGGTATCTTCACTCTTGTCACATTCCTTGCTTTCAATCGTGTCGTCAAGTTCACCAATATTATAGATCATGTCACCTTCTCTGACAATAAGCCCAGAAGGTTTCTCCTCTGGTAGAGTACTACTCGATATCAAACCCCTTTTGTACTCCTTCGGGAGTTCTTTGTCGTCTTTCCACCACTTATCTTCGGTATCGTTCCAGTATTCAGCGTCACTTGACATTTCATTTTCGCTTTCAGTCAGAAGATCTTCGATCGTATCCGAAACATCTTTGCACATTGTCGGAACATCTTCGGTACTATCCGGAACATCTTCGGTAGTATTCGGAACATCTTCGGTGGAATTCGAAGCTCCGTCGGTTGCATCCGGACAGTCATACGAAGGTATGCGTAAATTTATAGCCATGTGCTTCACTCTTTCGATCCTCTTGTTAGTTCTCTTGTTGTACAAAGAATCATATCTGCAATACGTTGAGAAGAGAATAAGACAAAAGAAACTGAATAAAGCCTAAAGCCCTTTGGTTAAAATTATATCAACCGCAAAAAACGGGGCCTGTTCGCGGGCTATCGCTTACCCTCTGGCGTTAGAATCCATTGCTGTGTCGAGTGTGTTAACTATAAGACCAACTCCTACATCAGATTCATCATGTAACTCCTCATCACTGAAGATTTTCACACTGGGATCCATTAACAACGCGTGAAAATCATCATTATCCCCTGCTGTCACTTGAGCTGCCTTACTGTAGACACTTTTGGCTTGGGAGGCAGTCGTAGCCTCTTCTCTCGCAAGATTATTTTTCGCAGACTCTTTCTTCGAAGTTCTTTTCTTCAGGCTGTCTTTGCTTGACAGTTGTTTCTGAGAAACGCCATCAGGAACACTATTTATCGTGCATTTGTTAGGGCTTGTAGCGTTCTATATAATACAATGACGTTTGTCAATGTTTTACAGTATATTCATAGCAGCTAATGGATAAATACAATAGTTGGCGTCAGCTAACTAAACTTTAGTCAGTCAATGTAGCGGTTCACTGAAACTACTTTAAAAAACTAAATATCTTAAACAGAACGATACAATAAAAATTAGGCTGACCTTCAAAGAGTCACTCAATGTCGACTCAGTACTAGTACTCGTATTCTGCGAAGCATTGCTCATTTTGGCAGAGGTTGAACCATTTGAAGATGTCCTAAAAATGCCAAACCATTTATGTAAAAATACATTGAATACTCGTAATTTCGTCTAAACTTGTTTGTGATCAAAACTTTGAGCCCAAGGCACACCTTAAGATGACCAAAACTCCTTATTTCTGCATTGAAACACAATTTTTTGTATAAAAATGTAGTTTTTGTTGCAGAAATATCGAATTTAAGAAGCCGAAAAACTTTGCTTTCAAATTTCCCGCCAAAAAAGTACAGCGCTCCAGTCATTATGAGATCAAGAGCGCATATACCTTCTGTTTTCCTCTGACTTGCCGTCAGCCTCCCACAGTGCACTGTCCAGAAAACAGGAAAACTCTTTAGAATTGGAATTGGTATCGATGTGAAGACAGGAGCGACAAAAGTGGCCAAAGAAGCCGTGTTCGCTGTCTTCTGCTTTCTGATAACGCGTAGCATCAACGGCAATCATCTCTTTGACGTAGAAAAAGAAACGAGACATAAAACGGGACCAGAAACCGTGAATTTGCTGAAAGTCAATTTTGTAGACGCGACGAACGGGCGCGTACGGCAACGTCAGCTTCGTAACAACATCGGGCTCCTTCTCGGGAAGCTTCGATGGTACGAGAATTCTCGAAGAATCTAACAAGTACGCGATTTGAAAACGAACCAAAAGTCGTATATACTGCTCGTAGAAGTCGAATGCAAACGACTTATCTTCGCTTCTAAACAGTGTTCTTGTTTCCTCGATTTTCAAAATGCCGTCTTTGACCAAATCTGCAGGGCCGCTGATTGTAATGACCCGAGCCATCAATGCGCATAGCCAGCGGGGTTCGATGAAGTAGAGGTCACTCAGCCCCTCGTTTGGATCATCAAAATGCATGACGACACCTTCAACAAGAAAGGAATGTTATCCGAGATAAAAATTTTCTTCCCCTAATTGTGGCTACCGTCCATTGCACTTGAGCTTGGACACACCCCCACAAAACATGTTCTAATTGGACGCCAAGGTTTGAATGTTTACCTTGTTAAAACTTGTAAACTTTCTTCCGTAAAGCTGGCAGCTTTGCATTTAATCATTCCTTGCTTAATGCGTATTGGTGTTCTTTCCTTCGTATTTATTTGCCGTATGCATATTAAATCGAAAAAGACATCAATATGCATTAAGCAATGAATAATTTAAAGGGAAGCTAACGACTTAACGGAAGAAAGTTTACAAGTTTTAACGGGTAAACATTCGAACTTTGGCGTCCAATTAGAACATATTTTGCGGGGGAGTGTCCAAGCTCAAGTGCAATTGACGGTGTACATATTAAGTAATATCTTATTCATAATTTTGTAATTTTATAATGTAATTCTATAATGTATTAGAGTGTAAACA
>JAOBYK010419457.1:0-15096 GCA_025434845.1 Phenganax subtilis
AAATTTACGTGGTGTTTCCACAAAAACTGTATACTTTAGTATTTAATCACCATGCAAACTTTCAAAGAACTTAATATCAAGATCTTTATCAAAAAACGGACGTGTTACTTCTTAATGGAAAAGTTTAGAAATGTGTGTGTAAAAAATTATGAGTTAGATCCCGCATGGTATTACACTTGTCCGGGACTAGCTTGGGATGCCTTGTTAAAAAAGACAAAAGTACAATTAGAATTATTACACGATCCTGATATGCACTTAATGATAGAACGGGGAATAAGAGGAGGGGTGTCCATGATAACAAAAAGAAAATCCACTGCTAATAATAAGTATATGAAAAATTATGATCTAAAAAAAACAAGTATTTTTATAACTTACTTAGATGCTAATAATCTTTACGGATGGGCAATGTGTAAGTCTCTTCCCACGCATGGGTTTAAATGGATGGAAGAAAAAGAGCTTGAAAATTGGGGAAAAATTTGTAAAAAAAAAAATGATGGATGTATTCTAGAAGTAGAACTAGAATATCCTAAAAAACTTCATGAGTTACATTCTGATCTTCCCTTAGCTCCAGAAAAAATAAAAGGAAAACTAATGTCAACTTTATTTAATAAGAAAAAATATGTGCTTCATTATAAGGCATTAAAATATTACTTAGAAATGGGACTCGTTTTAAAAAAAATACATAGAGGAATTAAGTTTAAAGAAAGTGCGTGGATGAAACCTTATATTATTCAAAACACGATGCTTAGAAAAAAAGCAAAAAATAAATTCGAGAAGGATTTTTTCAAACTTATGAACAATATTGTTTTTGGAAAAACGATGGAAAATCTTCGTAATAGAATAGATGTTCAATTAGTAAGAAGTTATGAGAAAGCCAAGAAAATGTTTAATAAGCCTTTATTTAAAGGATGTAACATATATGATGAAAATCTCGTGTCTATTCATTCTTATAGAAAAAAAGTAGTTTTAAATAAACCTATACATGTGGGAATAAGTATCCTAGATATTTCTAAGGAAAACAAATAAAACAATTCGTAGGATTAAACTCGAAATATTATAGTTTTATCTTAGATGAGAATAAGGAAGAAGTTAAAAAATGTAAGGGTATAAAGTCAAAAATGAAATAAAACACAAAGATTATTTAAGATGCATAAAAAATAGAAAAAATCTGTATAAGGAAATGAATATTATAAGATCGTATTATCATAAGCTGTATTCTCAAGTTATTCATAAGTTAGCCTTATACTTTGAAGATGATAAAAGAACTATTCTAAGAAATGGAATAGATACTATTCCTTGTGGTCATTTTAAGTACTTAAAAAATAACTAAAAAATATCAGGGCGAGATTTTTTTTGGTGAGGTTTTTTTTTTGGGAGTGGGGTAGAATCAGCTAAAATCTATCTACTCACAGTGGTGTAGATCGGGTCTCAATTGTCCCCGTCTGACAACTGTTTGACACTGATCACACTTGACAAGCAAAGAACAGATGGATTTACTGCCATCTGTGCGTTGTTTATGTCGGTCAAAACACTCTTGACTTTTAAAAACACGGTTACAATCTTTGCAAGGAAGCCACAAGACAATTGGACAATTTGGGAAACGGCAACATTTGCATGCATCAGGACTCAAATGATCCGTAATGTGGTCATAGGCTTTCTTACAAGTATGACAATAAATTCTTCGTGTGAAAAAACCAGGCATGCTTGTCGTGACGTCATGCAAAAACAGGTAAATCTTTTTCTCTTTTCCTTCGGGCCCAGAAAAGATGATGGTATTCTGATGTTCTTTGGAGACGATGTTGATCTGGTACTCAGACAAATACGTTTGGAACTGTTTGACTTCATCTAAACCACAAGTTTATATGTTTGTAGTGGCCTGTCAGCTGTCACTATACTTTTATATTGACGATCATTTTCAATCTTGGCTTTAGCAACGATGAGGGCTCTCGCAAGACACAGTTCATCTTTATTTTGGATGCGAACAATGGAGCCTTTCTTAGCCAAATGTTTTTCCAAATTGATGTGACTTTGTTTGGTTCCTTTTCAACCATTAGGCATGTCGACATGAATCAAGTCGACTTTCACAGAATCATTCAACCGAAACTCTTGATTGGATTGAATGAAGTGCTCAACTTCTGCTAATACACATTCTGTAGTTAAGCGTTGACGAGGCATAAACGGGAGCGAGATAGGTTTTTCGAGTTGAGGTGATTGCAACACAAAACGGACTTGATCATGCTCAGGTACATCTTACGAGACCGTGTTCAACAAGCGTTCAAATATTTCGTGTAAACAATGATGGTATTGCGACAATTCCACATGAGCAAACGTGTCTGTAAACTGAAAAGTATAATCCATACCAGTGGTTCGAAAATTTTTTACTCGCACTTGCTTGGTATCTTTCACAGTAAAAAAGCTATTGTCGCTAACCTATAAACAAAACCAGACAGAAAGGACATCTAAACTTTAACACTCTATGTTGAAAAATCCTTGATTATACAGATGCATAAATATTTAGTGTCTCTCAAAAGCCTAGAATTAATATTCAATCAAATAAGAAAACTTAAGGTGTAAATCACAAATGTCCTAACAATATTGAATATTTCATCATGCAAAACTTTCAGACAATTTACTGCTAACCTCTCCTGATGTGCTTGGACCTTCGTTTGCATCTTCAATGGTTCTTTTTTGTCCATGACCAACTTGCATCAAAGGCTCATCGTTTTGCCAATCCATCAAAAAGCTTTGTCGTTGTTGTGAGGTCCAACAATTTGTAAAATTTGCTGCCAGCCCCAAATGTTGGCTTTCTTGTTTGCAACAGATTATCTCCACTTTCCTTTCGAATACTAATTCCTGTTCGTACTCATTTAACACATACAGGTTTTCCAGTGCTGTAAGATCAGCAACAGTTTTACATTCAACAATTTTCGAGACCAGGTCCATCTCTAAATAATAACAGTTTTTAAAAATGTTTTAAAAAATCATACAAGAAGAAAAGCATTTGAGTTGCTATGACTACCACACGAAAAACTTCATGTAGACACAAATATACACTTACCAGAATTTATTCTCTGCAAAAGTCATTCAATCAAAAACAATTTAAAGCTGCTAAGTTCGTCCAATAAGTTCACTTATCCTAATATTCATCAGGAAAGTTCTCTTCGTGAAAGCTATGCACACACTGTTAAATATCCCTCATCTCATTTAATTATACCTTCCGCCCAAGTCTCTAAGCCAATCATCAGTAAGAACACCCGTGCACACGGGTGTGCCAACCACAGGGAAGCACACCCGTATGCACAGCCAAGAGCCAATCATAATTAAGCATATCCGTGCATACGGCCAAGAACCAATCATAAGTAAGCACATCATGATAATGTCATATCTTCATGACATCATTTCCACACATGGAATCCATGCATTGCGGGATTTGTCGCTGGATGTGCGGGTTAACCTACTCTGCGCCAATGGAAAAGACGATTCCTGTGGCTTTTTTGAATGGATGCCCGACGAAGACCCAATGGAAGCTTATAGTTCTGTGAACTTTAGCGTGCCTCCATCGTATACGTTCTTCTTAAAAACAGGCGAACAGTTCACTAGTTCTGAAAAAGACAGACAGAAAGCTTATCAGCTATCTCTTGAGACTAAATCAATGAACGATTTAATGAAAAGTTTTCAAGAGATGAAAATTAATTAATGCTGTATTACCTGTCTATTACCTAGTTGTGATATGAAACATATTTGCATTTTACTAGTTGTAATGTTTGTTTGTTTTTATTCTTGGCTAAGCACTGCGATAGTAAGCACGCAATGGATGTTATATTTGACGAGCTTGAAAAGAATAATGTAGAAATTGATATGAAAACGTTGACGTATCACATAAACTATTTACTTCAACACCACGAATTGACATTTGAAAGTTTTGGTAGACCTCTTGATCTTACAAACATTTTTTATGAAATTAATGCTAACAATTTTGGTCGTACTATATCTTTCCTAGCACTGGTATATCTGTTGAGAGACACTAATAGTAAGGAAATGACAAGAAGTGCTGTGCAGTTAGCTGCAACAGCTCTTAAGAGCTTTGATTTCAGCGAGTTTAAAATTGAAGAAAGTTTTATGGACAAGGCATGATCTTTGGCAAAACGGCTCTTTTACTACAAACCGATCTGGTAAATGAAATAAAACTCATTTTGTGTTTTGCTTGTACCTACGATGGATGTGTGATTTAAAACGCCAGTGAATTTTTATATTTGTGGTCAAAGTCAGAGTGGAAAATCGTACATGGTTCAATCTATGTTATGCCATTTGGAAGAACTATTTTATCCTGTACCGACCCAAGTAATTTACTGCTATGGAGAGTATCAAAAAGAATTTGATAAGCTGTCAAAAAACTTACCGAGTATTCAATTTGTGGAGGGTTTCCCAGACAACTTATATAACATGACAAATGCGCATGACAACTCCCTAATGATTTTGGATGACTTAATGTTGCAATGCTCTAACGATCAACACGTGGCGGATTTGTTTACTCTCAGTTCTCATCATCGTGGAATATCAGTTATATTCCATACGCAAAACCTATTTCCTCCTGGTAAACTATCGCAGATGATCAGTTTGAATTCTCACTACATGTTAATATTTAAAAATCCGTGCGATTTGCTTGGCATAGCTACATTGGCACGTCAAATGTATCCAAGAGACGTGAATTATTTGTTAGAATCATTCAACGATGCTACAGCAAGACCATATGGGTACCTTTTGTTGGATCTACATCAACTAACCCCTGAGAACATGCGACTAAGAACAAATATTCTGCCTGATAAAAAACAGATTGCGTACATACTGTCGTTAATATTAAGTTTATCAACTGTAAAAATATTAATATTATAGATATATTTAGAGCATGCAGTTATATAAAGTTATCAGTTTTCAAATAAATGTCTATACGAGAAGATATGAGTAAATACTAAATAAATAACAATAAGAAATGTGCACTAAGCTGAGGTAAATGTCAACATGAAAAAAAAATGAACGTTTTACAAATCAATTGGGGAAAAAATTTCAACACTTGAGTCTGAGTCTAAGGAGAACAGTGAGAACATTTGTATATTTGTTCCCTGCTGTTGCTGTCAAGGTGTACAAATACAATAAAGTTTGAACTTTAAACAGATTACCAGTGTTACTATAAAAAATGTAACCAGTGAAACGGCTATTACTATAGTTTTCGTTGGGGGAGTGTTTTCGCTGCTAGGTTTTGTGCCAGAGTGAGATGGAATGGAGTTGTGGTTGGTTCTGGTGATCGCAGTTTTGAATATAGGAATAGAATATTCATGGGTGGAGGCAGTGGGTGTGGTTTGGATGCGAGTAGGTGTGTGGGTGGAGGGTGTTGGTGTTGTGCTGGTGTTAAGGGAGGATACTGGGGCATTTTCAGTTGAGGTACAGGACATTGGCTTCATTGTATTGGGGCTATCGGATCTCGCTTGGATTTTGGAGACGTAGATACGCCCACATATTCCTGGATTTCCCTGAACATCGACTAGTAGGAGATCTGGGTACATTGTTAGTAGCGTCGTCTCATTTATTGTCGTAATATTAATGAACTGCAGATCCAGTACTTTAACACTAACGTTATCAATGGTGATATTGGGAATGTTTGACAATCCACAGTCCACACAGTCCAGAAGACCAATAATCTTGAAGAGCTGACAACATTGGTGAGCATTAGTTACCCACAGTACAGAGGAGATGAGAATAACAAAGCTAAGGTAACATACAAGCCCCGACATAACAGAATGATCGTTTTAGAAATAATGATAGCGTGTGCGAGAGTATTAAGGAGTATTGTAATTTGCGCGACTGTGTAGTGCAGCTATTTTTGTTCATGAGTAAACATAAAACCTAGCAAATTCTCCAGGTAAGTTCATTTGCCACTATGTCGAAGAGAGTGAAAGGTAATCTGCCCTACCTACAAGTTCTAGCAAAGAGCAAGCCTAAAATTCGAAAGGTAATTATAGAACATGGACCTGGGGATCTTCTATTGAGCATTTGCGAATGCTGTTACAATGTTTTAAAAGATACAATACCCTTGAGCAAGACTCAGAAGCAGCGTTTATCGCGAGCGTAGGCTAACAAAAAAGTTGCACAGGCTAAGAAAAAACGTCTACTCTCAAAAAGGTGGTAATTTGCTAACAGCCCTCCTACCACCCATTTTAAGTGTACTAGGTAGTTTGTTGACCAAATGAAGCATGCAAAGCGGATGGTATTGGTCCCTGAGGACATGTTACATAGATATGAGCAGAAACAAAGACTTGAGACCTCGCTGATTATGAATAATATGTTGCATAAAGATATGGAGATTTAAAATATTCTTCAACGCACAGATATGGACGATGTTGAAAAGCGAAAATTGTACAATGCAAACATGGAGCGTTACTTAAATTTGAAGCATCAGAAAGACAGTACAGTTCCCACAGTTCGAATTGCATCTAATACCGACACTGCAGAAACACCGCAAGAAACAGTTTGGTCCATTAATTCAGATTCAATCATTGTAGAAAATATTCCAAAAACAATGCGTTCTAAAGCTACGGCACTTTTAAACCGTTTGAAAGCAAGACCTGATATTATTTCTTGGCACGAAACCGCAAAAGTGAGCATGAATGGCATCGAAATTCCCAAATCAAATATATCTGATTTGATTGCAGACGCTGTAAGGGCGAGAAAAGGCTTCAATCCAACTGGCTCAGAGGAATTTTTTCGAGTGCTATCAAAAATAAATATACCACGAGACCTTGTGTGCAACGAGGAACGCTGGAAGCAAGCTCAAATTGCTAGTTCGTTTGGAGAAGACCTGACTGATAGTAGCCCTCAAATTCCAAGTCCATCTCCCTATTTTCAAACCATAGTAAAGAGGCATAAAAACACAAATAAGCCAAAACAAGCTCAGAAGCGATGGCTTAAATGTTAATATAACTATGTGGCATTTTAAAATATGTATGTGAGGTATTCATTAAATTATGAATTAATTACCGGTGTTTTGCTTTTGCGTGGGGTCTAATGATATTGATCAAGACGCGTGGAGTACAAGTTTCACAATATTTTATTGACAAAATTAAAATTACAAATATCATACTAGCTATTGTGTAGTTATCTACTAGTCTGATTAATGCCTGCATGCAACTGTTTATCTATTACTCTAAAATGATTCTTGACAAAATGAGACACCTTCGAATCATTTAACAAAGTGTTACTATTGAAAACGTTTAATAATTTATTCATACTGTGTCCTCTTGACCTTTGGCATAAATAAAACAGACAATACTGCCCACAGACATCAGACCATATACTTTGCAATTTATGCTTGTAAAATTCTCATTCAAGAGATTTTTATCCATAAACTCTCTAAATGCATCATTGTAGTATTCGGGCGGTTTTCCATAACTGTTGAAAAACTCTCCTTTTTGTTCTGATGGAAAATAGAAAGCCACCCAATGCGTTCCTGGTTCGCTACTAGGATCTGTGTTTGCCACAAAACCGCAAGGGTACTTATTCAGCGTGTTAGGTAGTTTATCGCTAGGAAACACGCCGCAAAATGTTTTCTTGGTAAAAGAGTCTTGTTGCAGTGCACAAGATATCTGTACAGTGTTGATCTAACCAGAGTAATCGTAAATGACGTTTCTCTCAGAATCAATTTGAATCAGGTTTTCAAATTCCCTGTAACAGACGAGACTCACAGCTGCTGATAGAGAGGTAGAGAACTTCATGTCAACTGCAAGATTTCCTCTTCGAACAACATTAAAAGGAGGTGACGATCAGCACATATCGGGAGTCAAATCATATGCATAAACGGCATAATGGTTTGGGAATTCCTTTCGCGATATATCATTTCCACTGTTCAAGTACATTTTTCCTGTACCAGAAAACAGCGTGTAATATGCTTCAACAAATCTAGGATTTGCCCCATAGGCAAGTTGCATTGGTTTGAACGGCATGTCTTTTCCATTCACAGATAATCCAATAGAGGACACGTTAAAGTGCGGAAAGTTAAACGGGTTTTTCTTGTATGCACCATTGAACACTGCACTTTCGACCAATCCAAAGACAAACAATTTCGGTGCAAGTCCACTAAATACGTTATCTTTACTCCGAGAGGGATTTCCTGAAGGAATAATAAAGCTCTTGCATTCAATGCGACGTATAGGGTAGCTGGCCGGTCCTTTTTTCAATGCAATTTCATGTGCCACAGAAATGCTAGGACTGACTGTAACCTTATGTATTTTAAGACAGACATCGGTCAATTTCACTTTGTAATCAGCACTGGACTCAGATGACATCAAACAAAACTCATTGCCGCTTCAATTTAGAACAACTTTCAGGTCAACAAAGCTTAGCAGAAGACGTTCAGTGAAAAATACATCACTATTTCTATTACTCCACTCTTCTTGCTTTACTCATATCTCGAGTGAAGACCAGCGTTTTGAGCTGATGATAATGTTGGATCCACCAGGTCCATTTTCCCTGCTGTATCTTTGTAAAATAGAGCAGCAGTTAGTTGAGAACTCTTTGCGGATGGACCATAGTTAAGCAGAGTTTCCAGATAGGCTCGGTAAGCATAGGTTCCAGAGGCTTGGGTGACCTGTTTCCTCTTCAAAAATACGTCCACTTGTTTGAATAAGCTGTGCAGGAAATTGTTCACGACTCCAACCTTCTCACCCGGGCCGATAGCAGAGCCATCTGCTTTCATAAGTTTTGCCCTCACTACAAGAATTGTTTTAGATAAGTCGACATAAGCTTGTGTACCTGGAGACAGAAACGTGATTGGGCCACCGTCCGATACACTGGAAATCGGTCGATGATCTATCCAATGTCCTTTTTCTAAACTAACTTGTGTTGGGGGAATTGAAAAAAGATTGAGTTCACTTTTTGTGCATTCTTGTGATTGTGTGTGTACAAAATTCATATTTAATCAAATATGTCTTCAGGAGTTGTTTTCTGCTTCTTGGTCTGTGCTCTCCTGGTCGCAGACTCAAAGGCCTTTCTCTTTTTACCCTTTTTCTGTGCTTGCTTTCCACTCCCTGTTTAATTCATCAGCTTATTCACAGCTTGCTTTTTTGCAACATTAGCAGCCTCCTTAACTCATGCCTTTGCTGCTTGCTTTACATTTTTACCCGCAAGTGAAGAAACTCTCCTCGAATGTCTCGAATCGAATATTTATTCTGACAACGATGTAGAAATCATACTACACAAAATGAATAATAACAACTATAAAAACGGTTAAATATGCCACATGCTGTAGCTAGGATATATACTTACAATACATAAGCTAATTGCCCGATGAATGACAAGAAATAACAGGATAAAGCTATTGAAAATGTTAGGATGGACTCAAACTAAATATGGCTGACCAGTCCCCCAATTGAGTGCCCTTTATTCCCTGGTCTGCAGTAAACTGATCACTGGCAAGTACTTCATAACGCTACAGCAAGAACATCGCCCACAAAGTTTGCTCCACTATTCAGGGCAATATTTCCAAGAGCTTTTGCTCCACTTTTAACCATAGGCATTACGGCTCTTGCCACAGAACGAAAAAGTCCACCTAATCCATACCCCATTTGACCATGCCCCTGCTGCCATGGACTGCCCATGAATACAGGCATCTGGTGACCTTGCTGTTGTTTTAGGTAGTAATGAACATATGGATTATTCTGACTCATTTCTTAAGAGAAGTATGGCGAGTTTTGTTGCTTAAAGTGTAGTGTAATGATCACCTTCCCACTTTCAAATGGCACAGGTTCTCCAGTGTCACTTCTTAAAAGAATTTCCACGTCTTTAAATGATTTCTTTTGAATTGGCACATACTGCACGTTCGAAAAAGTCTTAGTAATCACTTCACCGGACTTCCCCTCAACAGGAATGCTTCTGAGTAATTGAGCGTTCATGTCTCCAACGATTTGCAGTTGAACAATATCGCAATAAACGTAGATTGTTGTTATAGGAGACAAGTCAGATACATAAGGGCTTTCAGTTGTTTTCGTGATCTTTATCTGCTTTCCACCAAAACCTAGAATAATCGACATTCTCCCTGATATCGTAAATTGAAATATATTTTTTAAATGCACGGTTACTTTTCCTGTTTGAGCGTTAAACGAAAGTGTGATGTTCCCATTTGTTTTCTTCTCCAGCGCTTTAGTAACATTCTTAATCAGACCTTGCATTGTTTCATAGTAACCATGGACTACACTGGTAGTAAGATAAACAATACCATCTTCACTGTAGTATATATGACACTCCTTTTTCTTTAAAGAGTATAGCAGGTGTTTGGATATGAAATGGAGTACAAGCCAACTTCCCACTCACCATTCAAATCAATGCTTTGTGGTAGTTTTACACGGTAACTTGTTGTTTTGTTATTGGGAAAGATATTCAAAGAGGCATTGCTTGGAAGTGCGAGATAAAAGTGTGTTCCACTCATTGTGAATTACAAATGAAAATAATGAAAACACTACACATTCGATGGTTTAAATCTTATTTATTTGAGAAGGCGGTACCCATGAATTAAACTTGATTGGGTACCCTAACCACTTTACAAGATATTGTACATTACTGCCTTTTCCACGCTTTTTAAGAATTTTTTCAACCTCATAGATGTCGTCATGTTTAATGACTTTCCCTAATTCCTTTTCATAAAATGTTCCTTTTAGTTCCTCACCAGAAAAATCTTTCAGTTTATACACAGGTGAATTGTGAGGTACTTGATTACTAATAGTAAAGATTTCTTTTGAAAAGTTGGGTAAATACCCTTTTTCAAATTTACGCTTAATTTTGCTAATTCTTACTTGATCACCTATCCTAAACTTGAACTTTACATTTTTGAGAGTACTATGGTCATACAAAGTATGCCACACCTCTTTTTCGTTTTCAACTGTAACATTAACTGGTCTTTTTTTAATACTACGATGTACAGAATCGTTGTAACAATACACTAAATCAGATGTGTCAATGTATCTCATTGTTCTCTTTGCTGTAAAGTATCGCCAAATCTTAGCCTTCAAAGTACGAATTAATCGTTCCACGATAGAGGCTTTTGTCTCATTACACGTGTTGTACAGTTGTATATCCTCGTTTTTCAGAAGTGTTTGAAAATGTTTATTGAAAAACTTGGTTCCCTGATCGGTCATGATCTTCTCAGGTTTTTGCCTGGAAGATAAAATGACTCTTAAAGCTTGAGTAAATGAAAGACCAGTCTTATTTTTCAAAGGAACTACCCATGCATATTTTGAAAAGACATCAATACAAACTAAGAGATATCTATAGCCATTGTTAAACTTTTGCATAGACTGCATGTCTGCTAAATCCATTTGCCATTGTCGATCTATACCCCCCACAATGACATGGTTTCTTTTAAAATTGTGGCGTATAGGTTTATGTAAAGTGTACGTATCCTGCTTCGTTAACCATTCCTTAATTTTCGCGCGACTTATTTTAAATTTTTCCTCGTTTTTTATGTCATCATACAAGCGATCCACTCCACCATATCTGCCTGATCGTTTAGCATTATAATAGACACTTGAAAGATAATCATCCATACTTTCCATGTTCATGCAATGTCACCAAGTGTAGAATGAAAGAAAATGTTTAACGATCAGCCTTTTTATTATTCCTTAATATTTTCAGCGCTGTGGATGTCTCTGTCACTATGCTCAATAGTGAAAGTCTCATTTCCATTGGCTGTTCCAACATTTAACTCGTTTTCAATGAGTCTGTAGTTTTTGATGGTTTTACTGTTGTAACCTGCCTGCAAATGCGCTTTGACGCTAAGATCATTTCTACCAAAAGATATGCCTATTCTAAACATTTTTTGTCTGTTATGAGTTTTGTTAATTTTTGGACTTTGCTGCTTACTAGAAGACTGACCCATTGTACCGCCACAGCAGTGCGTTGAGTAATGATGTCTCAAAACATTGTGTGAGTATGTATAAGTTTTCTTTTTCAGTAATGTTCTTGACTCCTACGTGGTTTCAAACATCACCTTAGGATGTAGAAAGACTTTAGAATGTTTTTATAGTAACAACTGACAGAAATGAACGTATTATAATTAAGCATGCATGGGTATAAAAACGTCCACCTAAGCGCGAAATGAGTAATTTGATCCTGGTATTTCAAACACTGCTAAGGGATCAAGATGGAGAGCTGCAGGGACGTACCGCACTGAAGGCAAGAAAGCAACGAAAGAGAGCAAGAAAAGAACTTTTGATGCTAAGGGCAGCTTATGCGTTTCCATGGCAGGAGAATCCTGAGTCAATGGTCCGTTTCCACATGTGTTATCTTGACGATGATTATGATGTTGATTCAACATCACTTGTTGATGCGGTCGAAAGTTTCGATATGTCTCTTCTGGAGTAACTCCCAGATAGAAAACAAACAGCTCTTTTAAGAGCCACCAGAATACTCAAAAGAATGCTAACGAGTTTCGTTTTAAAAAATCATTTCTATTCAGCAATCATACAAATTAATACATCTCAATATCCATAAGGAACGGTGTTATAATCACAAGTAAGCACGCATTTGTTATATACAATTTGATAGTCCTTTTTCTGTCTTTTGATAATTATGTCCTTTGAATGTTTATCTCTGGTCAATTTAAATGGAATATCAACCGTAACGCGACGTTTGATGTCACACTCTGCTCTGAGATAAACTAGCGCATGAATAACGTTAAAGTTCACTTTCTTCAATGCTGTACAATTTAAGGTTATTCCACACACTTTTGTCTCAATGTTGTTTCTGGCTGTCTTATAACAATAGTTTTTTGGTCCTCCAGAAACGAATGTTGTAATGTAGTCACCGTCCTGTAATTCATCTGTCAATTCTCCCAAATAATTACCAGTTGGCGGTTCTGGGTCACCGGGTCTCGATGAGAAAATGACTGAATCCGTGTCATAGTATAATACACGCTCTGTTAGTAAATCCAATAAATCATAAAGTTGGAGTCTAGCATAAGCCGTCGTGAACGCATCGATAACGATGTTCGTCTTTGCATTTGGTTCAACAAAGTTGCTATCATGTTTGTAGTGTAACTCAACAACGTGATCGCTCACTAATAGTACGTCTAAAACATTTATAGCATCTAATGACAGATAATCAAAATACACTTGAGGGTTGGATATCAGCTTGACTTTGGTCATGTTTGGCCGTTGTGCGAACTTACCTGTAAAAAATATAAATAAAAATACATCTTTGGTTGAATTTGAGGTTAGCATATACTAACATTTACCCCAGAAAGAGTTTAACATCAGCTTAGCCAGTGCACGCAAGCCTGGAATACGCTCCATCTTGTTCGATCCAAACAGATTCCCTCATGCTCAAAGTACTGCTCAATATAACGTTGTTTTTCTTCCTCTGTAGTACATTCTGAAATATACCCACTGGATTCTTGCTTGAGCTTGAGAAACGTATCAACATAATCCCTAAATAAATCACTTGACTGATTCTGAAAGTGCCAAACCTCATAAATATTCAAAACGCGATAACCTTTCTCAAGCGCTTTCTCCAACTCAGTGCTAACCCATGTACCATGAATAGCTCTCTCATCATCCGAATGGGTGCATTTGGCTTTATTACATGTATCTGCACACGTTTTACATAGGGGAAACATCAATTTACCTTGAGTTTGATAGGGCAAAACGGGGTGAAACAGGCCTCACGGTGGTAGTACCTTGCATTTTATCAGTCCGAAGTAAGCCGAAAGATCTTCAAAGTTTTCAGTGATAATTGTAGGATGACCAAGAACTGCAGGAGTATTTTCATTGCACCAGGGATAGAGGCTTGTGTAGTCAAAATATTGAATACAGGACCCATCTGTTGATACGTGAATCAACTTTGCTGCATTTGTACTTCCGCCATAGAAAGCATCTCAGGTTTCAAGAGGATCAACCACTTCAAAATTATCAAAATGAGCTTTCATCTCAGCATTACTTTGAAGCTGTCTGTTAATTTTACATTCCCAAACTTCAACGACATTAAAGCCACAAGATTTTAAGAACAAGATCTTCTATAATGTAGCTTGATACAGTTCATGCATGGTCTTGCCATTTACTGTATTAACGGTATCTCGCAAATAACATTTTAGACACCCATGCCAAAAACAGCCCTGCAGTTCGTAAACAGTGTTCATTTGCTCGTCAAAACCATCTACCTTGTAATTTGCGACTCATTTCTCCCCCAAATTTCGAGCATGTTGTATGTTTATTTTATATTGCTCAGCCGTAAACGACAGTCACTTGAGTGCGAGAATGGAATGTTTATCTAATAGTTGGTAACTGTTGGGGGGTATGATGGCTATCATCTCCTCGCTTAGAAATTTTGTTCTGAAGACGAGATTGCATGCAGAAGCTATCGTCAAGCACTTTTTGAAAGGATCTATGTCGGTAACGTTACAAAACATCCCGCGGAATTCCATACAACAACGTCGTAAAATGTCAACATCCGACCGGCAATACTTTATGATTTCCTCTTGAAAATTGAAGACGTAATTGTTTTGTTGTAAGTTATTGTGCCAGCTTAGAAATTTCTCTTTCTCACTAGGACTCATGCCATCAGGATGGTAAAATTCGCTTCCTGGTATAGGTCCGATGTATGTTTGGTTCTCTGTAGTGTTAAAAAGATGAGGGAAATAGCCTTTGACAAGTTCTGTCATTCCAAACGTTTTTGGAAAGTTAGCCAGTCTCATAGGTATAAAGCACAAGGAGTTGATAAATTTGATGTTTAGCATCAAAACAAAAATCATAAGAACTTTTGGTCAATGCATAATAGCTTCCGGAACAATCCCATTTTCGTGTAAATATTGTAAAATAAAGTATTCATCGTAGCCCTGAGAGTTATGGGCAATAACAATACATCCAGTGTTTTCCTTCTGAAACAGCCACTTGCAAAATTCCTTTTTTGTGTTTTCTCCTTGAAAACTGTTCTCATTTCCTGCCTCTTCGTGAGCGATGCATAGATTTGGAATGTGAGTACCAGATTCTTGTAGTTTTGCATGGCGAAACAACAATATCAGTATTCGTTTGAGGTATACACCATGTATTTTTATTATTG
>JAOBYK010419568.1:0-15091 GCA_025434845.1 Phenganax subtilis
TTCATAAACTTTAAGGAGCACATTCACAATTAAGTTCACAATCAAGTTTGTAAAATTTAAGGAGCACGTTCATAAAATTTATAAATAAGTTATGAGAAAAGTGCAACGCGTAATACTTTTCTCATTTAATATTAACGTTTTTATGTCTTAATGTAGTTAAACTTCTTCAAAGTTGGAGTCTTTTTCTTCTTCATTGAAAGATCTCTTAAATTATTTTTTGTCTTTGTGTTTTAAGAAGTACTTTACGTGTTTTAATATTTTAAGTCTAGTACGTTGTTTCTCAACATTAAAGTTCCTTACGTAACAAAGTATAAAAAACACGGCCTTTTGAGTAAGTTTATGTAGCTTAGCTAGCTTGGTCAGTTCGAGAACAGAGGTGTGTTCGTCAATGTTATTTTCTTGAATTAATTTTATAACATGCTCTTTTCTTGAGATGGTGAGTTCTTGACCATCTTCTATGTCATTCAACATTTTTTAAACGGGACAAGTTTATTATTAGTGGACTTGTGGCAAGTAGTGATTCTTCCTTGGTCCATGTAGTCGTAGCTTATCTATGGTACCTTGTACAATTTTAAACACGTTTGACATATAATACTATTTTTACTAATAATATAATCATTATAGCCACTAGCACACAAGGGAAACGCTTTGTGTTTGCTTTGCTTTCATTCCATGACTCAAGTCCTTTATTTATTAACAATCACAATCAATTTCTCTTCCGTGATAAAAGTCTAAACAATGAACTTGAAATTTTTGAGATTTCAAATCTTTATGTCTTTCTCCCCAGTGACCAAAGGCAAGTGTGTGAATATTATCTGGAAGAGTAAATCGTTTATCGTCGTGACTGTCGAGGGCTAACTTGTAGATGTATAAGGGCCGATTCTATGCCATCTAAAAATCCTTCAACTAAATCTCACTTTACCTCTTTATTTAACCCTATACTTAAGCACCCACCCCTCTTAATAATCATTTACCTCTTTATTTAACCCTATACTTAAGCGCCCACCCCTCTCAATAATCGTTTAACACATCTTATTAAATAATGAGAACTTATAGTTTTTATCTATTTGTTTTTTACTTATAATAAAAAAGAAAGAAAGTAGTTTTCATCTATTTGTTTTTTACTTATAATAAAAAAGAAAGAAAGCAGTTTTCATCTATTTGTTTTTTACTTATAATAAAAGAAAAAAAGAGTTTTATGTTATTAAATAAATGAGGACTTATAATTCTAATGGTCCTTAATTAATTAATTAATTGAGGACCATGAGTCTACAAAATAAAAATATTAATTAAATTACCAAACCTGAAGAATCAGGTTCACAAGACCAACTAAAAAAGAATTGGTTGGATCGAAAAAAAGGATTCCTTTTTCCTTTAAGTGAAGAAAAGGAGAAAGAGAAAAATATAAATTTGAAAATAGCAAATAAAATAATTTTAGAAGGTGGTGTTCTTAGTAAATTAAATATTAACTATGAATTAGGAAAAACAAAGAAAAGCTTTTACAAGTATTTAGATGAAGCAAGAGATTACTACAGAAGTAAAATTAAAAAATTATATGAACAAGAAAAAGAAGCGAGACAAAACGAGAAGAATCTTAGACCAACGAAAAAACCAAAAAACGAAATAGAAATTTGGAAACAAGTGAAGAAAAATTAAATCAAAGAAAAAAAAGAGTTAATTTCAATAAGAAGAAGAGAAGTCTATGATTTAAAGAGATTTATTAGAACTGATGATTTTAAAGAGTACTTGTTACCAAAAAGAAAAAAGGAACAAAATACTTCTTCTATTAAGTTTAAACTAAGTGAAACTGCATTAAAAATACTTCAGCAACTTATATATCAAATGGACCTCATTATAAAGATATATTTATGTTTTTTGAAAATTTAAAACAGCCTCTTTTTTATTTAATTAAGAAAAACCTTATAAATTATAAGATTCAACTTATCCTACATTGTAAAATGTTAAAATTAGATTTTGGTGAAATTAATTATTTTTAGAATCTTGTAGATGCATATTTTCTTTAAAGTCAAGAAGAAATTTTAAAAGGAACAAATTTAGAATTAGTTTATGAGAAAATGAAAGAAAAAATAAAAGAGTCAATAGCTAATTATCAAAAGAAAGGATCTGGATATATACTTCATAGTATTGAGAGTTTAAAAGTTAATGGAAGTAAATCTAATCCTATTAAAGGTTCTTCTTATGTTTCTATGCCAAAAGACTTAGCTGCTAAAAAGCAATTATAAATATTCAAAATTTAGATAAAGATTGTTTTGTTTGGTCAACACTTGTTTCATTGTATTCAAATAATGATAAAACACATCCAGGTAGAATAACAAAGTTTCTAAGAGACAAGAGAAAAACATTAAGCTTAGAAGGAATTGAGTTTCCAGTTACTCTTACAGAAGAAAGCAACAATCCATTTTCTCAAGTTGACAAATTTGAAAAACAAAATCTTGGAATATATATTAATATATTTGGATACAATTCAAATTCAAAAACAACATATCCAATTAGAATTTCAAAAGAGCGAAAAAAAGTAAATGTAAAATTACTACTATTAGAAAATAGGCATTTTACTTCGATTAAAAGTATGAGTAAATTATTAAGTAGTCAAATTTCAACGAAAGCTCATAAGAAATTTATATGTGACAATTGTTTAAATGCTTTTGGAAGAGAAGACTTACTTGATAAACACTGGGAAAATTGTATACAATACAATTGCTCAAGAACTATAATGCCACAAAAAGGATCAACAATTGAATTTAAAAATTTACAATATACAACAAAAGTGCCATTTATAATTTATGCCGATTTTGAATGTCTTTTAAAACCTGTGAATATTAAAACAGGTAGCTCAACTTTACGATATCAAAAACACGAGTCTAGTGGATTTTGTTACATTATAAAATGCTTTGATGATACACTTTATGAACCAAAGCTAGTACTTTATGCAAAAAGACTGATGATGAAGATATATCAAAGAAGTTTATTGAGATGCTAGAGTTAGATATGAAGGATATTTACCATAAAACTTACTAGATTTGATGAAAAAGACTTTAACAACGCTACTCATTGTTATGCTTGTAAAAATGAGCTTCTCAAAGATAAAGTTAAAGATCATTGTCATTTCACAGGAAAATATAGAGGAACTGCTCATAGTCAATGTAATTTAAAACTTAAAAAACCAAGGTTCATACCTGTTGTATTTTATAACCTCAAAGGATATGTTAGTCATTTGATTATTAAGAGTCTTGAACTTTCTAAAGGGAAAATTGATTGTATTCCAAAAACAGAAGAAAAATATATAACTTTCTCAAAAGATGTACTTGTAGACACTTTTACAAATCGAGAAACTGGAAAACCAATTCAAGTTTTTAGACAACTTCTCTTCATTGACTCATTTAAATTCTTAAGTAGTGGTTTAGCTGATTTAGCAAACAACTTAGACAAGTCAAAGCTAGAGAGCTTAAATTCTTTTTTTCCAAATCATATAGACTTACTTTATGGAAAAGGAGTTTATCCTTATGATTATATAGACTCTATTGACAAACTAAGTGAAACAAAATTACCTTCCAAGTCAAAGTTTTACTCAAAATTAAATAAACAGCATATTTCTAATGAAGACTACTCTCATGCTCAAAAAATATGGAATACATTTAAAATGAAAACAATGAAAGAATATCATGACTTGTATTTAAAAACAGATGTTTTACTTTTAACTGATGTATTTGAAAACTTTAGAAAAATGAGTTTAAATTACTATGAAATAGATCCTGCATGGCCTTATACATCACCTAATTTATCATGTGAAGCAATGTTGAAGTGTACAAAAATAAAAATAGATAATATAACTGATCAAGATATGTATCTTATGATAGAAAAAGGAGTTCATGGTGGTCTTTCCTTAATTATAAAAAGACATGCAATTGCAAACAATAAGTATCTAGATGACTACGATCAAGAAAAACCAAGTGTTTATATTCCTTACTTAGATGCAAATAATTTATATGGTTATGCAATGATGCAAAATTTACCACTTAAAAATTTTTAAATGGATGAATTCAAAAGAACTTTTAAATTGGAGAAAAAAGCCTTGTATTCTAGAAGTAGATTTTGAATATCCAGAAAATTTAAATGAATTACATAGTGATTATCCATTAGCTCCTGAAAAAATAAAAATAAAAGACACAGAAAAACTTAATGCCACTTTAAGAAATAAAGAAAAATATGTTCTACACCACGATTTACTTAAGTTTTATATTCATCAAGGTCTTGTTTTAACAAAAATACATAGAGCTATTAAATTTGATGAATCTGCTTGGATGAAGCCTTATATTATGTTTAATACAAATCAACAACAAAAATGTAAAACTTAGTTTGAAAAGGACTTTTTCAAATTACCAAATAATTCTATTTATGGAAAAACACTACAAAATATTTGTGATTATTCAGTAGTACACTTTGTTACTAGCTCAGAAAGAGCTATTAAGTTGTTTAATAAACCAAATTTCAAATCATCAACAATATTTAATGAGAATTTAATTCTAGTACAAATGTATAAGACAAAGTTAGTTATAAACAAACCTAAGCAAATTGGAATGTCTATGTTAGATCACTCAAAGCTTACAATGTATAATTTTCATTATAACTACATTAAACCAAAATTTGGAGAATCTGCAAAGTTGTTATTTACGGATACAGATTCTCTCACTTATGAAATTCTAACAGAGGACTACTACAAAGATATTTCCTCAGATTTAGAAGAATGGTTTGATACATCAGAGTTTAATAATTCAAACATACCTTGTATAAAAACAGGGCTTAATAAAAAAGTACCAGGTAAATTTAAAGATGAACTTTGTGGAAATCAAATTAAAAAATTTGTAGGTATAAGACCAAAGTGTTATGCTTTAATTGACTCTTATAATAATACAACTATAAAAGCAAAAGGAATAAAGAAATCAGTTATTCAAAATGAGCTTAAATTTGAAGACTACTTAAATTGTTTACTTACTGGAAAAGAAGAACGTAGAAAAGTAAGAATTATAAGATCATACAAGCATGATCTGTTCACAGAAGAAATTGATAAAATTGCACTAAGTTCAAATGATGACAAAAGATATATCCTTCAAGATGGAATTAATACATTAGCCTTTGGACATTACAAAATTAAAGAACAAAGACAATGTCTTGAGGACATATGAGACAAATGGTTAAATTTCTCTAGGCTCATGGTTTTTTAACCTAAGAAAAAAATTTTGAAAAAATTATTTTCTCAAGATGAGAGTTACTAAAGACTACAAGAATTTGTTTTTTACACTGAGATTTTACGTCTTGGAAATGATTCTCCTGGCTTTGGTCTATCTGTGTCTGATTCATAAAATTCAATCTTATAAGCTTCACCACGAATATATAATTTAACATTTTTATCATAAGCTTGTTTGATACTTCCAGGATTTATACTAAAAAACTTACTAGCTTTACCTATACTTGGAAAAGACTCTATCCAACTAGTACTTAATTTAATTAACTTTACAGGACGAGGTGTTTTCATTGCCTCTTTACAAAAAGTAACATATTTCTCATCTAGTGGTATTTTTTCAATTCCAAGCGCTTCACAAATTTGAGCTTTACTCATTTTACTACGATACTTAATCCCTCGTTCTTTTGCTATTTGTCTTAAATTATTTAAAGTTAAGTTACTCATTTATTTTATAACTAAACAAAAAAAAATACTATGTCTCTAACTACCGTAAATTACAAAGATTAAAAAATAAGTTTACCAAATAACCATCCTCCAACAATACCTAAGACACCAGAAGAAATATGTTGATATTCTTTCATTTCATTTGAAGGTCTACAAAAGTCATTTAAAACAGGCTGTCTAGAAAAGTCTAACTTTGTTTCTTGAAATTTCTCATGAAGTTGTTTTAAAGCTTCATTAGCATCTGAAAGTTCTTGTTGAAGTCTAACAAGTTTATCCTTTCTAGCTGTTTCTTTTTCATGCCATTTTTGTTTCTCCAAAGCAAGTTTTTCTAAAGCTAAATTGTGTCTTTTCATTTCTGCTTCATAACCTTGATGATTCAATTTACTAAATAAAAATCCAGCTCCTACAAAAGCAAAAGCATTAAAAATTCCACCAGCTATTGTTGAAGTCATTTACTTATTTTACGCTCATTTGTCTATTTTTTGTGGTATAAATTTTTGTCTTCAAGATACTTTACAAGAACTGATCCAAGCATTACAGCACCTGCAAGTTTAATTGTTCCATTGATATTTTGTGGAGTTCGTAAAGGTTCACCAAAGGCTTTTTTACTCAACATAGAAACAGTTACAGCTGAAAGTGTAAGTACAGCTGCTGAGTAAATTTGATTAATATATTCTTTTTTGTTATTATCACTCATTTATTTTATAACATAAAACTTTTTTTCAGTCAAATATATCTAAGTAAGTTTCTACTTTAGGTTCTTCTAGTACAATAGAGCTAACATGACTTGTAGGTTTTTTTTGAGGACCTTTCTGCAAGTACTTCATGTAACAAAATATTCCAATACCAAGTATACTAATGATACCAATGACTGGAAAAATATTATAGTTTGAACTTTCTTGACCTTTAAGTTCTTCTAAACGTTTCTTTTTTAATTCTTTGGCTTGATGAGAAATTGCTGCTAACTTCTTACCTTGTTCAATATGCTTTGGATCTTTAACTTTATTTTGTGTAGTAAGTGGAGCAATAATAATAGGTTTTACTTCAATTTTATTTTCTGTATTTTCTGTCATTTCTGTCTTTTCAGTCATTTATTTAAGAATACTTTAATTTAGTTTTTTGTATAAGTTTCTACAGTAACAAAAAGATTAGATTCATTTCCAGCTGGTTTATCTGATCTTCTAGTGATTTGAATATAAAACATTAAAATGTCTTTAACATCATTGGTACTTGAAACATGATCTTTTAACCAAAATGAAATGTCTAATGCTGTGGTTTGAAAGCCACCAAATTTTACAATATCATTGCTAGATATATCAACTGTTTTTATAATAGACGTTTTTCAGTTTTGTCTTTAAAAAGTATAACTATTGAATACGTAATAATAATATTTGTAATGGCGTTGTCATTGTCGAATGTATGGTTTAGTAGTGTTATTTTTGTTTCTTCATTAATATTTGGAAGAAAGATTGAGCTTATGGGATAACCACTGTTTATAGATTTTGGTTTTCGTGTTATGTCTTTTCTTATACTTTCATAAAAAAATTTTAACAAGTATGTTTTTATACAAGGTTGTTTTTTGTTAGTTTTTTTTTCATAACCATAATTCAAAGCCATCTAATTTATTTAATGTAACTAAGTTTTATTATTTAGATAAAGTTTTGCAAAAAGTAAACCAATTATTAACATAGTTCCAGCGGTTATAAAAATTTAATTTGAACTTTTAGCGTACTGAAAACTACTTAAGTTGTTTTTAGGTACTTCAGAATTGCTTGAAAATTGCTTAGAATTACTTGATTTGTTTTTAAAGTCATTTATAGGTACCTCTGAGTTACTTGAGTTGTTTTTAAGATCATTTCTAGGTATCTTTGAGTTGTTTTAAAGGTTGTTTCTAGGTACCTCTGAGTTACATGAAAGTCAACTTAAGTTGACATTTTCATTTTTTCCAAATTTCATAAAAACAGTAGCAGTAGTTAAAATTTTGTTAAATCCTTCTATTGGCATATCTAGTATAATCATATCAGAAGGAATTAAAATCATTCCTGGACTTGCTACCATATTTAAAATAACATTTGTATCTTTTATTGCTTGTCTCATATTAGAAATCATCACTGTAGGATCATCTTGAACTACAGCGTCTTGTACAAGTTTATAAAACACATCTTGAGTTTGTGAACTTTTTGTGCTTTTCTTTACAATAGACCATCTTGTCTTTGCTTGAGATCCTAGAATTGCATAAACATAACTTTCCATTGCTTGTTGTAAAAGTTTTTGTCCAATTTGAGTAAGACCATCAGAAGTTTCTTTTATAAATGATTTCCAATCTTCTTTTTCTGATTTTGGTATAATTTTATCAATGTATTCATATCCAATTCCTAAAATTCCCATCGTTCTATAATTTTTAGGAAATACATAATGATATTTTCTTATTTTTGATTTGTTGTGTTTTTCTAAGAAATAACTTATTGATTCTCTAGTATGCTCTAGTTTATATTTCCATACTTTTTTTATAGGAATATTTTTTGTGAGTCTCAAGTCATCTTTGTTAACATAAGCACTTAGCTTGTTTGGATATCTTAAGAACCTTTTCATATGATAATAAAAATAATATTTAGCTATACTTGAAATAATCTTAGGTTGACTTTTTGTACTAAAGTGTTCTAAAGAAAGTCCTGATTTGTAAGATAAAACATAAGCGGCTACTAGACTTGTAAAATAAGGATCTTCTAAATAGTTAAATTTTGATTTAGTGATGTCTTTTTTATTGTTTGAGTTTTTCCACTTGATATGAAGTGGTTCAAGTTGACAATTAAAATAATCAGTTTCATTAACATAAGTATTAAAGTTTATAAAATTAATGGTATTGTTATCATTCATTTTTAGACCAGTCAATGTTCCTCTAGAATTCCAAATTCTAGGAGTCCAATGCAAAGCATAAGAATATTTATCTTTGAATTTTTTTTAAGTAATATCTGTTCCATAATCATCTGTTATGTCATAATCTATAGAACTGTCAAATTTCAAAGTAACAGGGTCAACTATAACATTAAACTCAAATTTGCTTAGATCAGCATTTGGATATTGTTTAGAGAAATTGTTTTTTAGTTCTTGTACTTGAGTGTTACAAATTTTCATTGCTTTCTTATAATTTTCTCCATAAACAATTTTACAATAATCTTCATTCATTTATTTATGTTTTTAGATTATCGTAACTATAAAATAAATGAACAAACTTACTGTATTTATTAACAATAATCACAAGGAGCTACAGATTGATAAAACAATTGAAACAACTTTAAACTCTAGACTTTTTCTCAAGTCAGCTATGATTTATTGGAACTATAAAAATATAATTTCTAGAGAGAATAATTTTATTATTAAAGACTCGATGACGCTTTTACTTCCTGTAGGATATCTTACTCTTGATGATATTCAAAAAAAACTAAGAAAGCAAAATATTTATCTTGAGAAACTTCGTTATACAAACAAATGCAAGGTATACTGTTCTGTTAGTTTAAATCTTAAGAATTTTGGACTTTTATTAGGTTTTTCAAAAGATAAGAAAATTACTCCTAGAACTTGGACTGTATCAGAAAATGAATGTGATGTAAACCTTGGATGTCGTTATGTGAGTATTTGTTGTGATGCTGTGAATAAATCTTTGAATTTTAATACAAATGGAGAAGGAAGCTCTGCTTTTGTGACTTTACCAATTATTACAGCTTAAACGCTTAATGGATCTGTATCACATTATAAAGACATTGAAAGTAAAGTTACAGTTTACAATGGAATTTGGAATAAATTTACTTTTGACATTATAAAAAACCTTGGAGAAAACATTCAAGTTGGTAATGTATGATTAGAGTTATACATTTGATAATCTTTAAATAAATGAACAACTTTGCAAAAGAACAAAAATTAAGAGACTTGTACTATGATCCTAAAAATGGTTATCAATCTGCTAAAAAACTTTATCAACAAACTCTTGATGAAAATCTAGGTATTTCAAGAAAAGAGGTAAAAGAATGGCTTAAAAAACAAGACACTTTTACAAAATTTAAACGTGTTGTTAAACCTCATAAATTTTTAAAGACTTATGTTAACAACTTAGGTGATCAAGTACAAATGAACTTGGTTGATATGAGTAAACTCTCTAGTTCAAACGATGATTTTTGTTGGATTCTCACTCGTATTGAAATATTATCTAGATATGCATTTGCTATTCCAGTGTATCATAAAAACACACAAAAGATGACAAAATCTGTTGAAAGTATACTTTATGAGTTTAAGTCAAGATTTGGAAAATATCCTAAAGTTGTACAATTTGATGAAGGAAAGGAATTTTACAATGTTGGAGTAAAAGATCTGCTTACAAAACATAGTATAAAATATTTTTCTACTTATTCAGAAAGAAAAGCAGCAATCGTTTAAAGATTTAATCGTACTTTGTAGACTGTGATGTGGAAATTCTTTTATTCCAAAGGAACTTATGAATGGATAGATGTCTTAGATGATCTTATTTATAATTATAATCACACAAAACATAGTACAATACTTATGAAACCTACTAATGTAAATAAATCTAATGAAAAGTAAGTATGGAACACTTTATATGGATCTTGGACAGGAGAATATCTGTTACCAAAATTTAAAATAGGTGAATTTGTTAGAGTGAGTAAGTGTAAAAGTATTTTTGAAAAAGGATATGAGGCAAATTTCACAGAAGAGGTTTTTAAAATCTCAAAAGTGTTTAGAAGAGATCCAAATATCTATGAAATTGAAGACATTACAAACAATGAGTCTATTTTAGGTAAGTTTTATGAGGAAGAACTTAGTCTAGTAGATAAAGAGACAATGTTTTCAAAGTTGAAAAAATACTAAAGACTTGTGGTGATAAAGTTCTTGTAAAGTGGCTAGGATATGACAATAAACATAATTCTTGGATTAAGAAAACAGATATTTTACCTCTCAATAAATAAATAAATGGAAAACATTGAATTTAATGACTTAGATATTAAACGTAAAAAAGAACAAGAAAGTATAGCTTCTAGTGTTGAGGAAGAAACAAACTTTGGTGGTATTGATGATGAACAAACATTTGATGAAATGACTAAAAATTTTGATCGAGTTAGAATTAAGGATAAAAATAGACAAGTTGGAGTTGAAAAAAGACATGTAACTTATAATAAAAAAGTAGTACTAAAAAATATTCTTGGGATAAATATCAATGTAACAAATAAACCAAATTCTAGAGTTTTGTTAAACAGTTTTGAATTAAGATTTGGAAAAAAGGAAGAGCTTATCGGTGCTTCATTTGATGGAAAACCAATTTTTAAAGTGGAAAAAAGAGAACTTGTTGAATCAAAAAACAAAGATTACATTAATGCAATAAGTAAGTTTTATGAAATCTCATCAAAAGCAGTCAATGAACAAAAACAAACTGCTCAAAGTCAAATAGAAGAAAATATTGAGATGCAGCTTATAAAAACTAATGATTTTCAAGAAATGCTTAATGATAGTAAAACTGAAGAACAAATAGTTTCTCAAGTTTCTGAAAATTCAATTTATAGATTAGAAGACATGATTAATGAATTATTAGAAAATGTAGATGCTTCTTTCATAACTGATGAAGAACTTAGAGAAGTACGAGGTTACTTACATATGCCAGAAGGTCAAACAGTAGAACAAAAAATTCAAACTTTAGAAAGTGAGGTTGAACATTGGAAAAGAATGAAACAAGTCTCCACAGATGAAAGAAATAAAACTGTCTATGATACATTGCAAAAAATTGCTAAATTAGCAGCTGATAAAATAAGATTAGAAAATAACATGAGAACTAAAACAATCGAAGCTGAAGAAATTATTAGAGAAGAAGTTGAAGCAAATGATCTAAATAGATTTGAGAAATTCAAGAGATGGGAAAGAAAAAATCTACTTGTTTTAAGTGGTATTGCAATAGCAATAGGAGGAACTATAACAGCAATTTTAAGTGCTACAAGACCTATAGTTAAAAATGGAGCTCAAGCAACGAGTGCTTTAGGAAAAACGCTTGCAAAAATAGCAAAAAAACTTGGACCCATTGGGAATTTATGGATATTAGCTTTAGCTTTGACTTGGTTTGTTTATGATATGTATAAAACAAAACGTAAAAATGTTATTAAATAAATGGAAATGTTAGTACCTGGTTTTAGAAAACTTAAAATGAGTGATATCAAAGGTAATAGAACTAAACATATAATTACTTTTAATCCAAATAAAGCAAATCCTGGAGAAGACATTTATATTAATATTCCAAAGTTAAAATCTGATACATGTCTAGTTCCTAATAGTTTAAATCTTAAATTTGATTTTAAAAATAAAAATGACAAGTCTTGGTTTTAAAATAATCTTGGTAAACTCTTGATAGAAAAACTCACTGTAAGTATTTGAGGAGAAAACATCTATGTTAATAATGCTCAAAGCGAACTTGAAGTTTACAAAGACTTGAGGTTATCTGAACATATTAGAGATGAACTTGTAGAATATGGAATTGCAAATGAAAATACAATAAAGTTAATCTCTAGTTCTGATGATGGTGCAAAGACTGGAGATACTGAAAAAATATCAGATGCTTTGATAGCCTCAGTTCATGGAACAAAAAAAAAAGATAAAACTTGATAAAATTATAGGTGATCATGGTTTGTATTCTCCTTACTCTATGAATCATAATTTTCAGTTTTTATTTACACTTCCCAAGGCTTCAAATATTATGAAAGCTCGATCCGGAGAAAATGTGGAAGGTTATACTTTGGAAAATATTGAATTAGAATATGAAACAAATGAAAATGAAACTTTGGCTAATCAAGTTTTAAGTACATATGAAATTGGAAGAAGTTTAAGTTATGAACATTCTACTTTGCTTAGAACTGAAGAATGGGATAAAAGTAGTACTTTAGTGAATGAAACAATAAATATTCCACGAAAAAGTTTAACTGCAATTGTTTTATAATTTAGAAAAAAACTATAACTGATAGTGAAGAATACTTATATCCTAATATTGAATCTGTTAAAGTAACAATCGAAGGAGTACCAAACTGTGTTTATAGTCAGGGAATTAAAAAAGAAGACATGTATCCAGAAGCAAAAAGATTCTTTAAAAATCATGATCTGAAGGAAAACAATATGACTATTAAAAAGTTCTTTAAAGACAAGTTTGCTTTAGTGATTGATCTTAGAACAATAGAAGATAAAAATTTTGTAGGATCTGGAAAAAGACTCATGGAAACACAAAATGGAGTTCTTCTTGAAAGCCACGACAGCAAATGTATTATGTAAGATATATGTCATCAGTGATGCATAAGTTAATTTTAAAAACAAGACGATTGAAAATGTTTACTACTAAAAAGTCATCTAGTGTCATTTCTTAGTCCTCTTAATGTAGTGATTACTATTTTTTTAAATCAAAGTAATTAAAAAATAAAGTAAAACAACTTAAATTCTTATTACAAATTACAAAATAATTTGTAATAAGATTATCACAATTTTAAGAACTGATGAGTTTTCATAATCAAATAAAATTAAATTATTAAGTAATCTTAAAGTTATTAATAACATCATTGCTATAACAGCTTCTTAGTTCACTGTGTAAGTATAAGGATAAACAACTAATTTATCTAACTTTGAAAACCGTTTGGATTTTAGTGTTTTAAGAATATTATCTTTTTCTTCTTTAGAAACACTATTTAAAAGCTCATCAAAAATAATTTTCATATCATTTTTGTTTTCACTAAAAAAACAACAACTCTAAAAACATTAGCTCTATAAGCTTTAGCAATAGAAGTAAGTTGTTGTGTAATCACAATGGTACTAATACCAAAATGTCTCGCTGAAAATGCTAATTTTACTAATATAGAAGTTCTATTTTTACAAATTTACCTGAAGCACAATCATCTAAAATAATAAGTGAATTTGTTCCTACAGCGTAATTTACAACTTGTTTTAAGTAAAATTCTACTTCATCGTGATCACAATTAATAACTATCAGAGTCATATTTCCAATTTTGATAAGTGCTGTTATACTCATAAGTTGGACAAATTAAAAATATATAATCAAAATCACCAAGATATTCTTTTTCTAAAAGTGAAAGAAGATTAGTCGTTTTTCCACAACAAGTAGATCCAACAATTAACATATTAAATGGTTTTTTCTCATATGTGGTTTTTATAGGTTTAAAACTTTTTGATTTATTTGATGCTTCCTTGAGATAATCTATTTCTTTAATTTGTTTGTTGGTTGAGCTTGTGACTCTATTTGACATTCCTCTTTATTTATTTTATTCTCAGTTTCTTGTTCATTCATTTTTTTATTAATTATATGTTTACCTACGATTATTCCTCCTGATAAAACACCAACTAAGGGAATAAAAGGAGTAATATACTCTAGAATGAGTTTTACATCATGTCTAAATGGTTTATTTTCAGAAAGTTCTTTACCTAAATCACTAGAACTATCAATCATATTGATATGATGCATAAGATCAGAAAACTTACCAATTATAGTATCTGTTAACATCTCATTAGTTTCATTAAGTTGCATACGTTGGTAGTCTATGTATATTTTTTCAAGTGTTTCTTCAGAAGCTTTTTTAATATAAGTTATAGAATGTTTAATTTCTTTTGTGTCTGCAAGTTTTAAAAGCTCCTCTTTTAAATTATTTTTCTGATCATTCATTTATTTTATTATAAATTTTTCTTATAAAAGTATTTATAATGTTTGTAAAATGAACACTATAAGTTCTCATTATTTAATAAGATGTGTTAAATGATTATTAAGAGGGCTGGGCACTTAAGTATAGGGTTAAATAAAGAGATAAAATTATTATAAAGAGGGGTGGGCGCTTAAGTATAGGATTAAATAAAGAGGTAAAGTGAGATTTAGTAGAAGGATTTTTAGATGGCGTAGAATCGGCCCTTATACATCTACTCTAACTTGTCTATCTCTACAGAGTAAACATTATGCACTTATCATCGTCTTCCCCGAGGGGGGTAACCCCGGGCGAACCTCGGGGAATGTTGGGAAATGAAAAGCTTTTTATGAACAAAGTTTGTCGTTTTCCCGAGGTTGGGAGACTTGGGTAAAATGTTTTTCCCTAGATCCTGGGGCTGCTAGCATGCCATATAAATTCCGTTTTCAAAACTCGATCACCAACGCAATATAATTTCCGGAATAGATCAGCATTGTTGCATCCTGTCTTATCAACACTGCACCAGCATGATGATCTTTCATATGTAGCTACTTGTGTTCACTAAACTGCACTCTTGCATAGGTAAACACCTTTCCGTAATCCTGCTGTCTATGAACTTTTTCGACCATAAGGAAAACTTTGTCCTTGTCTTGTATCATGT
>JAOBYK010419679.1:0-15090 GCA_025434845.1 Phenganax subtilis
AGTCAGTGAAGTTCAACTTCATTTCATGATTTTTTGATCGCTTGGATGTCTTCACGTCCGCATGTCCGCATGTCCGCGTGTCCGCATGTCCGCATGTCCGTGTGCCCGCATGTCCGCACGCCCGCGTTTTCCACCTAACCAGAATTTGGAGCTCATTTCAATGTCACTGATCACTCAGTAATCATGTTCCATTGAGCAATACATAACCTTTAGGAGCATGTGCAGGGCAACAGCTAGTCTCGATAATTGGGGTGTGCATATTCATAATTTCATGTTTTCATACTGTAAAATTAGGTACTGACACAGCGCGTAAGGATTTACGGTTTAAGACAGAATAACAGAAATTATGAGAAATCACGCTTTTGCAAAGTAATAAAGGGTAAAACGAACGCAAGGACAAAGCGAAATCAAAATCTGTTTCTACAATTAGTAATTTAAACTTCTTGAGCAGGGCTCTCACTTGCTACATAACAGATTTCCTTAAAAGTCACTGTAAAATTTCCTTAGATTTGACAAAATTTCCTTTAAAATCTGCAGCGGGAAGCTGGAGCCAATTTTTATGCATAAATGTTACTCCCATTAAATTAATACAACACAAGATTTGTTCCTACAATTGCCAGAATTAGTTGTTCATGTTTCATTACTGTTAACTATATGACTTGAGTAATTCGTATAGTCAACTGTTAAAAGCAATGATACTGATAGTAAGGCCGCGAAAATTATTCACGAACGTTTCAAGAAAGTTCTAAAGATCTTAGGAGTGCCAAAAATAGAATCTCTTTCAAAATAAAATGCTCAAATAAGATGCTCAAACAGCATTTTCAATTAAGTCACCGGCGTTACTGTATCGGTACAAATTTTTTCCAAATTTGTACCGAAATTTTCTGTTGTAAGTTTAATACGATCAAACTTAACTGTGTCAGTCATACTTGTATCATTGGCTATTTTAATCAGATTTAGGAAACAGATGCCAATGGGCCTTAAAGTCTCATGAGCACATGAGAACGTGCTCGCACTCCTCGTTGACCACATGTTCACTCTCATATTGCTCAGAGCACATACTCAGAGTAATGCTCTGAGCTTTGTTCATTGACTTATTCGTTCGTTCATTGCTTACGTCATCCACATGCTTTCATTGAATGGGTCAGAAGTACACTCTGATTACACAATAGTCCGTGCGAGCGCACCGACTTATATTTCGCTTCGATATTCGGCAGACCTGTCTTAATTTAGGCTTTTGCATAACTAAAGTTAAAAGTTTTTGCATCATTATTGTAACGCAATGAATAATTGAAATCAACGCGGCAAAAGAATTGCTCGGTGATGCATGCGCAGACAGAAGACAAGAACATCTTAATATGGCAAGGCTGGAGGGAATTATTTTCCTGTACAACAGGAAAAAATGACAATTGATAGTTTTGTAAATCGATGGTAAACGGAAAACGTTCTTTTACACTGTTTAGCCGATTAAAATGAGCACTAAAAAAACTTCGAAAATGATCAAGAACTGCAAAAAGCTGACCTGGAAGAAAGGAAAGAGCTGTTTGTCTAAAAGAAATCTCACTAAAGGACGGCTTTTAAGAGCTACCAATATTGCTAGAAATTTTTTATTTGTACAAAATATTCAATATTTCCAAGCTAATTCCATCCACACGATTTTTTAGTCCTACACTGGCTCTATCGTCTAAATTTTATCACTAGTAAAAAGGGAATACAGCACTTTAAAGTAGAAATTTCATCTATTTATGTAATTTCTCTTCACATTCAAATTGTTAAACATAGCATATAACACCAATAATGCATTGAAATTGTTGGTGTTACTTGTCAGTATTTAGGCAAGATATGCAGGCAAACGAATTATGGCCAGCCTCAACTGCAGCTTGCGATTTGATGCAAACAAACGTGAATCTTGAGGTGCTTATTTCTGCTCCGAAGTCAACCCAAACATGCATGCTTTTTGGCTAGCGAAAGCTTGCATAACGCGAAAAACTTCAACTATATTTTCTTCGTTACATTCAATTTCGAAAGTAGTATGGCTATAGTTTTACGAGGCCGTTGGAGTTTTTATGATGTGCGAGGGCCTAGCTGCAGCTGGATCTTTGAATACTGCTACAAACGCAAAAACGCCACGAAATTCTTTTTTAATCTTTACTACATTAAATTACACGAACAGCTGGAGCAGGAAAACAGGTGTACCGAACGCTTGCCGACCAAGACTGACTTGAAACTAAAATACATACTACTCATATAGTGCTTAGTTTACGTACAGAGCATGGAGATGAATAAACCTGGCCTGACTTTATCATGATCAAAAGTATCTACAAAAAGCTGGCGTCAGCAGAGGTCATAACTTTCATGGGGGCATCTACTGACCACAAAAAACGACTTGACTGCAGCCGATAATTTAACAGCGAAATGATGTCTTTTAATAAAAAATTAAGAACTACGAAATTCACAGTGAAATATCGATCTTCGTTAAGTTTCCGGACAAAACGGCATATTACTACTTGTCTTTCAGCTGCTCCATGCACATCACCAAAGTTACTTCCATGAAGAGTCAGACGAAGTCTTTGTTTTTCAAATATTTTGTAGCTTTTGTCCTTCTTGAACGCTCGTATCTTGGCATGTATCCTATAGTTTCTTATTTTGACCTCCAAGACATAACCAGACTTCAACTTTGGTCCTCCCTTCTCGACACCTTTTCGGTCTAGATTGGAGAAATTGAAGATTTCACATAACGAGACAATCTTTTACGGCTGCTTGTTGTTTTCGCCGCTGCAGAAGCACAGCTAATTTTACCAGCACCGTTCGAAACTTACGTTCATTATGAAAAAAAAATTGAATTACAATTTATGCTGAGTTCAAAGAAACATTTAACACTATTTTGAATCAATTCTTTTTGAGAAAAACAAATTTAACAAGCAAAATTTGCCCTGTTGCTACCCCGTTTCTGGGGAGAAATTGAACTGACTAATCAGATGCAATTTTGGTTGTGAGCAGTATAATATTTTGATTGGCTAACAACAAAATAGGAGCCGGCAGGTGCGGTCAGTCGCGCGCCGCTGCATGAAAGTTATGACCTCTGCTGACGCAAGCTTTTTATAAACACTTTTCGTCAGTGATTTCCATGCGGACACCCACTCCAAGTTTATTCGTCTTAATGGTGCAGAGCCATGTTATTGTGAAGTGATATGTCACTACTGGCTTTAATGCCAACAAAATACAGTGGCGGCGAATTAGGATACTTAAGACCTAATCTCTATAAAACTTAGTGCATGTTTTGTAACAACAATATACAATGATATTTCACTTTACCTGTATCCCCATGACGCTTACTGTTCACCTATTTTTAGTTTCACCGTCCATCGTTGCTCCAAGTTCAACTAAAAGCAGTTCAGGTAGATTGTGTAATACTCGCTGAAGATACGCATACACGTACTTTGATGCTCGTACTGTAGTCATAAGCATATTATGAGGAAGGACAGTATTTCCTCTTACGTCGTTTCCTCTTAAAGTTTCTGTCCTCGTGCACATTGTATTACGCTTGTTTCGCAGCCAATAAACTACACGTTCCGGCCAATAAGCTCGTTGAACTGGCTTGTGTCAGCCAGTAAACTGCATATTTTCGCATAAAAATACGAAGATGCGTTGCACCTCAAAGTGGCACTGTACTGTCTCTCCTTACATAAGCGAGCTTGTACAAACTAAAGTCAATTGCTTTTCAGTAATGCTCATAGAAGTAATAGACATAGAATGCCTGATCTCTATCTCGCTCTAGTCAAAACGTTATCTCAACAAAATGTCTGATTCAAAAGGTCATTTTCATTCGATCGAGACTCTTGTGATGAAGAATTTCGCGCGGTTTCGGGACTTTTGCACGAGGAGCAAGGCTTTGAGTTTTGTTTGAACATGTTTGGTTTGTATCTTATATAATGTAAATCGGTTGAAAAGTTACGTTTATTTTCAAATTCAAAATGGCTCACGTAAAAAAGCACGCGCGGTGAAAAAGCGGAGACATGATTCGCCATCAGCACGCATTCTATGTCTATTATATCTATGGTAATGCTTTGAACAAAACTTTACATTTAATCTCATGGGCGAATTACTTTCATTTTAAATGCTTTTACTTGTTTGTTTTTCGATCATTTTACTGATTTTTTGTCGTGTTTGCAAGAGCAACTTTAACATATAACCAACCATGCATGGTCATAGGTATTCATCAGTCTGCTCTCGGGTGGATTGATGCAAACAGTTCCAGCTCATGCATTTTCATTTTTCATTTCATTTTTCATACATAATCGACGAAATTGGCTATTCGTCACATTGATTCGTCATCATGCCGTCGTAATTTTTATTCTTAACATTTTTTTTAGTTTTTTCATCCGCCATTGCTTCAACTTCTACTAGCAGTTATCCAGGTATATAATAGTAATTGTAGGGCAAAAGTTATTTAAAAGTTATTCTCATATCATAACAGGCTGTCTTTGAATGATAAGGTATCAATTCCTCTATAGTTGGAATAAATTAACAATGGAGTGGACAAAAATTAAATGTAATTCAGCAAAGAAAACTCTCATAATAGAAATTTCCGCTTCAGTAGATTAACATCTCTCGATCATAATGACTTATACAGAGCAGTTGTTTATACAGCTTGTAAGAAAAGCCCTCTTTTTCTGTCTGCCTTAGGCTGGTGTACATTCTCTTGAAACTCGAAGTCAAATTTGGGTCTGGGTAAACCTTTGCTTCCCTCGTCTTGACATCAGATTTTTTTTGTCCCACTCTGCAATTATCTTGTCTTTTCACCTTCAAATATAGAATTTCTGATAGAATTTCTGTATGGTAAATTTTTTCAAGTGTTGCTTCTTTTCCGCATCTTATCTGAGCCAAACGGTCCGCAGGAGGTTCTCCCCCTAACAGAGCGAAAGAACAACAGCTCGGCCTGTGTTGTTTCAGAGCCTTTACAGGACTGGTCGTGCTGCTTTATCGCACGACTGCACAATTCATTCTCCCTGCTCTTCCCCAGACGAACTACTCGTTCGTGAAAATCTATTTATCTCCAGCTTCAGATCGTCTCTCATTATTTAAGGCAGATTCGTTTTACTCTGTGTAATAGAATCCAGAGCTGTCGCAATTATAACAATAATAAACTTTTATAGTTCTTTAGGT
The DNA here is from genome assembly GCA_025434845.1 of Phenganax subtilis. Classification (NCBI taxonomy): domain Eukaryota; kingdom Metazoa; phylum Cnidaria; class Anthozoa; order Malacalcyonacea; family Clavulariidae; genus Phenganax; species Phenganax subtilis. The sequence continues at coordinate 5,167 of JAOBYK010419679.1, forward strand.
TTCATGCATCAATGAAAACTATTTCAGATATTTCACTCACCTTGTCTTCGGTTAAACACGAAGCATTAGCTTAAATTTTTGTTATAATTTTAGTGCTATCTGCCTGTTTTACGTTCTGTGCTGGGCTTTACTATTCATATGAAGGCTACGATTTCTGCCGTATGAATCAGAGTCTATCGCTAGCAAAGATTTTGATTCACGAAGCCTCCCTCTTCGAATGGGAGGGAGGCTTCGGAGCATTGAATGGCTGTTACGTATACTTGTAAATATGCCCTCTTTATCACATCCAATCATTTTAGTCTCCTTTTAAATATTTCTTATTGATCACGTAATATTTGCGTTGATAAAAGACGTAATTTTTAATAAGTTCTTTGAAAGTTTTAATGGTGATTAAATAGCTAATATAAGGTCTTGTGGGAACACAACGTAAATTTATTTATGCAAAGCTTTTGTTCCGTAAGCCTGCATGGGCCGCCATCAGTGCAAATGCGCAAACCACTGAGCTAAATAACCTAGCTGGAGAACGTGCTCGGGAACCAATAGTGAAGGCAAAAACACGGCAGATGCTGACGTAAGTTGCCATGGCCACGTTACGTTTGCTCAGGGTAATTCCCACTGAGCAACTGCAGTCCTAGGATAAAACATTGAACTAAAACACTGGAACGCTACCTCCATTAGGACATGCCTATAATCGGTTGAAGCCGCATGTCTGGAGGAATTTCTCGCCTGACCCACAGAGGAGGTATACACAGAGGGGAAACACGAAGCGAATTGTATTGTTTTTTGTTTCACGCGCTTTGTCTTGCCCACGTCATTTCCACGCACCACGCAAAATTTCCCAGCCAGTGCTAGCCAGTGCCGTCGCTGAATTTTTGTAGTAAATATATAGGGACAGGGCTCCCATTTTTAAGGAAATTTCCTTAAACTGAGGATATTTTGACCTCTTTAAGGAGACTTTTAAGGAAATAGAGTTTTTAAGGAATTTTACAGGAATTTTGGGTTGAGAACGTATTGTAAAAAAAAGGTTAAATAACGAACAGACCCACATCACAGATGAGAGACTAACAGATGTCCAAGTTAGGCTTCAAGCCATTGATTTTGGCGTAAGAGGCCACCATTAACCTAGCAAGTGCCCTAAACAGAGACCATCATCCCCTAGGCGCCATTTTGAAAACTATTTGTTCAGGGGGGTGAATGCCTTTCTGTAGGGCACTTGCCAGGTTAATGGCCGCCATAGAAATCGCAAGAAAATCGACTTACGCGATTTTGGGGAAGTCAGACATCTGTGTAGTGTCTCTAATCTGTGCCCACATAGTTCCAAATAACAATCCTACACTGTTTGTTATACTTATATTCATAGTCCCAACAAAAGCCATACGCACTAGCTTGTTTTTACTGAGAAGATCCCTGATCAATTTCAATTTTATTGCTTATATTTAGGTATTAAAGTCTGTATTTTCTCGCTAATATGCTGTCAAAAGTTCTCTAACTATGTATGTTTTGTGCAAACTTTGCATGATGGGTCATCGTTTGCGTTTGTTGGTGCGAGAAGACAATGCTTAAAAGCAGGATCGTTCGTTCATTTCTGACGAGATGTTTGTTTATACTTTTTTTAAAAATTTTTTGCTTTTTTGGAGTGCTTCCTTTGGCATCAGATAATCAGAATCCGCCATTTTCAGATGTGAAAAGATTTTTTTGTCGTTTAACTGCAAGAGCATCCCTCGGAAACTAGATCCGGTCGATAGGTCCTGTCTAAGGAAATCTTTGTTAATTTAAAGAAATTTCACAGCCGATTTTAAGGAATTTTTGTGATTATTTTAGCCCTGTATAGGGAAAACACGATTCGAAAGCAGAGCTAGCCTTTTTAAAAGAAATGGAGATTCCGATCTTCATTTATTGACTTGATTTTTCAAGAAAAATGGTAATAGCTTTCTTCTGTCTATTTGAGAAGTACATTTGACTTTTGAAGTTTTCAAACAACTAATATTTGTCGTTTAAAATTTGAGGAGTGTGTTTAAACTCTTGAAAATAGAACGAACATGTGTTCAATTGATGTACATTCATGATGTTCATTAATTTTAGTTTAATACATAAGAAAACGTGAAAAACAATAATAAAAAGTTCTTCAGACACAAGAATGGTCAACAGACAAGACAACTGAAGCCAACCGAAAGACACTAAATTCATAATATTTAATAGAATTACGTATTACACAAAGTGAACACATTTCCCCGTTTGGGGCCGGGGGTCTTATCACAATCCAGTAAAAATATTAAAATTTTGGAAAATCCTTTGATGCAATTTGTGGAAAGTACCCATAGGATATCTTACTAACTCCTTCAAGATATGATTTTCCTCATTGGATATCATTAAAGCACCAACTTTTTGCTTTTTTTATTTAAAAATTCTTTTACTAAGCTACCCCCAGGAAAATTAGAGACAAAATCCCCCTCCTCCCATTGGATCTCCAAATCTCCCAAATAGAGGGTGCACATATTAAATGGAACAATTCATTGCATATATGCTTTATAGACTTTGTGGTGAATGAAAGCCAAAAGTGGGTGGGTATATAACCTTAGAATAAAGTAAATATAAAAGCATGATACCCTGTGGGTATGCATTTTACATTCTAAAATTTTTCCAAAAACAAAGTTTGCAAACAGCAACCAGTCAGGCTGAAAAGGCCCACAAATAGAAGATGTTATCATGTAAAAGTTTTAAAAATAAGGAATTCAATCCGGGAAAAATTTTACTGACTCTTATAAAAAAAGTGTACTCTCATTTCATTTCTACACATTAGTACTAGACATTGTTTGCTGGTAAAAAATGTTCACAACAAAACTTCTGTCTTGAATGAACAGTTCTTTAGCTGGAAAAGTAAAGGAAAAAACAACTGTTGGTTGTTTTATAGAAACTGGTACAAGTAAAAATGAAGGCAAGACCTGCAAGCGTCTGGATGCAAGAGTTTTCAGTTTCATTGTTTGATCATTGTCAGTTATCAATATAAGCAGGAAACTTTTTGAGCTTTAATTTAGTCACTTGCTGATAGTATTAAATACAGAGAAATGCCTCTTGAAGAGCAAATAGAAAGTGGTAATAATATTGTTTCACTTTCCGAGTTGTTCTATTTAGAACAAAAAAGAGAAAATACTAACCGTTAGAAGCAGCGGTACATGTTCCTAAACGGTGATTTTAAACAACTTTTAGGCTTACATATGTAAAGGAATTCGAGAATTTATAGAACATCATGTGGATTTCACTCCTTTAAACACTTTCTTTCGTTTTCACTGCGACTAAACAGTATTCATAAGCCCGTTCAACTTTCTGGCAGCGGCTAGCCTTCGTTACACAGAGATCGGAGGTGCCATTTGCCGTTTTACCGCAGTGAACTATACGCGTGGAAAGCTTTGAAGATTTCACTACTTGTTCCTCTGCTCAGGTTGACAGTTACAGCATTGTGAATTGTTACAATAGATGACGTCGCGCCCACGTGACGTCCGGGGTGATGAGGGACTGGGTAATGAGATATAAAAACTCTCGTGGGGACTTACTCTTATTAGATATACTTAGCGAGACTCGTAAATGAAGTCGAATATATCTAAAGATAAAGCAATCAAAACATGAATAAGGGAGGAGGGGAGATTTTTAAGAAAGTCTCAATATATTTTGTGGGCGATTGTAGTTCTTTAACGCAAAGGAAACACAAGGCCAGGTACGAAAACTGAAAATATTCAGCTTGAAAAAAACAGCTCTAAATTATTGCACAAATGTTTCAAAAGTTTCAAATGCCTTGTAACTGAAATGATTGCCGCTTGCGATGGTTTTATTTTGGCCGATCAATATTTGACGAAGCTTTATACTTTTTCGTCATATTTCACGAAACAACTGCTATTGCACATAAAATAACTTAAAACAGAGTAGAAATGCAACTAAACTTACCAAATTCTCACAGACACAACCATACAAACCATTGAAAAAACTTTCTTAAAAAAACCAGTCCATCAAGTCAAGTCAAGTCTCGTGGCGGTCTCGCACCAAACAATTTTCCTCGATGCGTGTCTGAAGGTCCAATTTGGCTTCACATGATCATAGGCAATTGCAAATACAGATAGCTTTCCATCTATTTTAGTTCTATGATCGTACTTCCCTTTTAAATTAAAAGTGCTGTGATCAGCTGCTCCCTTCATTTGTCCAAATAAAAGGTCAAAGTTGCGCCCGTGCACACAAGAGGAACATAGAAGAACACAACCAATTTTGCGTGTTAAAGAGAGCACGTTAAAAAGACAACACTTGGCGTGCTCTCTTCAACCCAAAACTTTAATTGTGTTCTTTTTGTCTGTGATTGATTGATTAATTGATTGATTGCGCACGCCTGCAATTTTAACCGTTTAGTTAAAGTTAGAGCAGCTGATCATGACGACACTTTTAATTCAAAAGAGACGTGTGATTACGAAAAGTTTGCTTTGCACTGATGACGGTCCGGGATTACAGGCCGAAAGCTTTGCATAAATAAATTAACGTTGTGTCTCCACAAAACCTTATATTAGACGTAAGTTTATTGTAGCTTAATAAAAAGCTACACCTATAGATTGGTTTATAATTGCCTTGTGCTAGATTAAAAAAATACGCTGTTTTTGATGGTGTTTTTTTTATTAGAATGTTTTATAGCATCTCTGTCAAGGCAGACCGACTAAACACATATGTAGGTGTTGCTAAATTATGCTGCATGTGGAATTCAATTCGACCAATTCGATGAAAACTTGAAGTTTTGATTTGAAATTGCACCAGAATAGGGGGCGTGGGGGAGCCTTAACAGAAGATATATGATGAAGCTCAATTATTTGTCCCGTAGTATTTGGCAAAGATTGCAGTTAGTAGCTCTAATCCGTTATCTGCCAGCTTGTGGCGGCAAAAAACACACAGTATGGGGCAAGTATTACTCATTCTCTTCTTTTTAGAAATAACAAGACGTGATGAATTACCAAGCGAAGTTATATTGGGCATTGTTGTGGGTGCAATACTACTAGCAATAGTCTTAGTCTCTATCGCTGTACTCATTATATGTTATCGTAGAAGGACTAGATCTCCAGAAAATAATAATGATCTACAGCTGGCGGCAAAGTACGATAGCGGACAGAGCAAAATGAAGCAATAAAGCAACAAGATGAGCAAAATCAGCATCGAAGCCAGCCCGACAACCCGGTCATGCGAAAGAAAATTTGATCAAATCCTATTTATTAATTATTTGTTAGTTTAGAAATTGATTGAATGAACACAGACATATTTCCATAGCATGAGGACATACTGTCGGGCTAGATTCTATGAAACATAGAGCCCTTTATACAACAAATCAAGTTTTGGTAAGAAACAGAGGTAAATAAATACTGTATTATTTTCCTCTCTCTGGAAGTTTTTATAGAAATTGACTAGTACACGGCAAGTATTTGCTCAATTAGCATTTAAAAGATCATGTTGCAAACAGAAGATTATTTTCTTGCGTTCTCCTTTGGACACCAGCCTACATGCAGTGGCGTCGCCAGGGAGGGGACAGGGGGGTGACACGTCACCCTCAGTTTTCCTGAATATCACTTTTGAGATTCTCCCAAATCAGTTGGGAATAAAAGGAAGGGGGTACGCTAAATATGAACAGGCTTTAAAACATGCATGTCCCCGGAGGAATCTAACCCGGAATAACCACGCTTGTAATCAAGTCTTATAATGGATTTAACATAAAGTATTGCCGATCGTCTTTAAACTTGGTAGTTTTATACGTTTATTAGTTATACTCATGACATCATCACTTTTTCCCGTCCGGCCGTCCCTCCTACTTTTCTAGGTCTGGCGAAGCCACTGCCTGCATGTTTTTTGTGCAATGTTGCACGGGGATGATGAAAAGTTCGACGTTTGAACCGGGCCTAAGAGAGGTACCAGCATTGATTTCTATATTACTGGATTGCGCATCCCTATATGTCAGCAGTCAAAATTTTGAAGCCATCGCAGCCATCTTGGTACTCCAAATTCGTGACTGGTTACCATGGTTTCGCTTAACCGGAAATGTTTTGGCGGCCATCTTGGTCAAATTCGTCATTTTCGCTGGCTTCACTTTTGCAGCCGGATGCGCAATCCAGTTATATAGAAATCAATGGGTACCAGGTCTTTCTGCAGTACTAATAGCAATGGTCTCTCCCATGCTTTTCATCGTTTCAGCCATTGTTTCTTTTCTTGGTCGTTTCGCCAGGTTGACTGGTAGTAATTATGACAGTTTTGCGGTTCAAAAAGCAACTGTAAACACAAGACAGACTTACAATCATTTCTGCCCATAACCTGTGCTTGTACGCGGAAGTTCATTTTCATGAATCTTCTTTATTTCGTCAATTTCCGACATTAATTTTTCTTCTTTCGTTGTTCCAGCAGTCGTTGACGTAGTATCAGGAACTGTTTCATTTATCTGATGATAGAAGACGGTGATATATGCGTTACCCTCAAATCATGAAGTACTGAATAGCATGTAAAGGACGTTTTCTTGTCAAAAGAATTTTAATTGCTATCTGCGGAAACTATCCTTTTATTTGATAGCTCGCTGTTCTTTACCGTGAAAGGGTCTATCCACATTTGGTATCCAGCCCGAAAGTGCTGGTAAGCAGTTTGCAGCTCAGTATCTGTTGCAGTAGTATAACTATTTATTCCTCTCTGACTCGTATCCCAGCAAACAAGTTTTCACGCGCTTGACGTTGGGCATCAATTTTGTTAAGCACGGTAAAGATCTCTCAAACTTTCGGCAACGGGAAAATCTGTCAATCTTCTTACTCGAAAACTACTCTTTCTCTTTGCATCTAAGATGCGAATTTCCAAAACCGGAATAACATCCTCTTGATCGTCAAATATTTTTGCCATTTGCTCAGTATAACTGCATCAACACGTGAAGTTTGAACAAGAACAACTAAAACAGCAAGTGATGTCAGCTTACATAAAAGATAGTTCGTGCGGGATATGCATCCTTCAGTCAGGTGAATGAATTTTTACCCGAGCATATCGTCACTCTTTTCAGATTTGCTTTGAGACAATAGGATTAAGATGAAGTATCCCTTGTATTCCTGCAAAATTTACTACGAAAGAATCCCGACAAAGCTAGAATGAAGTTTTACCTACTGTTTTAATCTGAACTTTATGTTGGTATACATTAATTTCTGATCACGTGAGAAAAAAGTCGATTCAAGGTCCATAAAAATACTTTTCTTAAACTTAGAGTTTTTGTGGGTAGCCGCAGCGCATGCGTGGCTAACCACAATGCCACTACACTAAAATGTCCACGTTCATGTCATGTCATGCTATTTCATCTTCGTCGATCGTCGACGTAGCGAACAGGTGACGATTAGGCGCTCACAGGGCGCTCGTCATCACTTTCGGAAAATATCGCACACTGTGAATGCATATGCTAATGCTCGCAAGCACATGGACGCAGCTCACTAGAAATGGATATTGCTTGTTGACAAAGAGAAAGTGTATGCACAAACTCACACCTATTCAGGACGAAAGCTTTATCCATGATTTTTTTGATTTGGAGTCTTATGTAAAAAAAATATCCCCCTTCTGCTTTCACAACTGCTGGACAAATTTTTGACGTTCTGTCACAAGTTTTTTTGAGTAGGCAGTTGGCACTTTCCGACATTTGTTCTTCAAATACCCAAGTAGTTTAGTTCATTGAACAGGAAAAGGGCTATCATTATTTTTTTCTACTTTACTCCATTTCAGTAAACATCCATCAAGGTCTTTGTCGAACGACAAAGAGCTTTTCTCCTACAATAAGCGTGCAGGACAGTGACTTGAAAATTATGTCAAAGTTGAGTCAAAATGTCTTGCAATCAAAGGAAAAATAAAGCGTTCAAAGAATCATGCTATCCACAATTTCCCGATCTTTCCCCAAGTAAGTGGGATTGGATGAACTCGACAGAATAGTTAAAGCCCCTTTACCGTCAAACGTTTCTAAACTGCTCCGATATAATTTGAAACTTAAATGCAGAAGCTGCAAATTAAGTACTTTTTCCAAAAACATTGGACCATATTCCAAAAAAGTTTTTGCAACCGTTCTGAAGGTGAATAACGACTTCTGAACGTATTTCTTGTATAATTGTGCCTGGCATTTTTGCATGCAAAATCGCTAGTTCGCCATTCATCATGATCAGCGGTATTCTGGCAAAATGTTACGCAATCGATTGTTTTTTTTTAATGGCGGCCGTCCGAGATGCAAATTTTAAAGTTTCGGAAGTGCTTAATGAAGACTTCATGAAGAACGACCCCATCAAGAGGCTAGCTAACTATTTTAAAACATTTAAGGAGGTCCTTCTTACTGTTTTTCCTGCTTGCCACTTTTTCTTATGAAGTTTTTTTGATGTTGTATACAATTCTTCTAAAATATTTTGAGACTACCTCTACAAAAGTATTTTATTGCTTTCTCTTCCTCTATAAAGCAACTTTAGATGTTATGAAGTTGAAATTTTGATGTAGGGTAGATTTTTTTGCTATCAACACTTGAGGAGAGAGAGCAAGGCTGTTAAATAATGCCTTAAACTTGCTGATAATATAAATTCACATACAAGTCTCAAAATATTTTGCTAAGGATTGTAGCTCCTTCACCTAATTTGCTAATCTCTTCCCTTGCATATACACAAGAGGTTATTTCATTCAATCATAGCATTGAAATGGAGAGTTAATCAGAGCAACTGTGATACACAGGATAAGTGAATTGACTAACTCATATAGAAGTGTAGGCCTACATATAATATTTGCATGTCTTGAGCACACATGCCTTGCTGTAGTAATAGCATTAATTAGCAACTGAGCATTTCAATGAGAGAGGCATGAATGTTGCTGTTTTTAATGTAAACAATCTCTGCTAGACTTGGCACATTCAACAGAAAGCTATTCTTAACTACATGACAGTTAATTCATGAACTGGCTAGGCAACAAATATAGTTATATGGACAATTGTGGTAACTTACAGATATGATTAAAAAAAGCCCCTGTTCAATAATTTTGCACAGGGTGGGAGAGCAGGCTCTCAATAGGGCTTTTCAATTGACTGGCTGCTGTCATGGAAAGGGGCCCAGATGGGTTTTGTAGGTCTATGCTCTAATTATATTCATTATATTTTGTCTAAAAAAGGGCAAAACTGCACAAAACATATAGTTATTGAATCATGAACAAAAACTACACTATTGGATACATTACACCTACAATTCTGAAACAAAGCTAGCTGCTTGGTTGTGCATAAACAATTAATCAACATCAGAGTTTGGACCCATGTTAAAAAGAAAACAAATTGGCTCAAAAATCAATATAATTCACAAAAGCATCTTTTCAGTTTATAAGCACTAAATATATCAGAGTAAGCAGAAAGGCTTAAATAAGTTTTATGCTTTGTTTTTAGCACTATATCAGGCCTTCTCTTGCCCTTTCTGCGGTCTACAGACAATGCTATTTCTTTTCATGGACTATGCAACAATTGTAGTTGTCCGTCTAGTTACCTTTTGGCATGCCATTTTTGTCGCTTCATGGGGTATTTACTCAAAAACAAAAACATACAGACTTTAATAACACCTTTGTCTTGCATTTGAACCGATTAAGGAAACAAAATAAGCTTTAAGCAAAGATACTATACAAGCCGAAGTTGTCGCATTTTTACAACTTCGATCAAAACTCGACATTTCGCTCAAAAGCCTCGAACAAGACGCCAGATAGCGGCACGAAAACGCAACTAACCATGGCAATCAGGGTAGCCAGATTTTCTGGGTCAAAAAAAGCCAAACTTGCAAAAAAAAGAAGCCAAAAAAAGCCAAATTGGAATTCCGAGCAGGGGACTGGGCCGAGTGTTTAATTTACTCATTTTACTGGCGTTTTATCATTTTTGTGTGCAAAAACGTTGGG
>JAOBYK010419790.1:0-59711 GCA_025434845.1 Phenganax subtilis
AAGGAAAAATTGTCGATTTCTTGTAATACACACGAGCAAATAAAACTTGTCAAGGAAAACTTGTCAAGGAAAAATTGTCCGTCTGTACGGGGCTTTAGTAGGGGCCCAGGGGGCTTCAAAACCTTTACAATTTAATCCACCAATGCGATTATAAGAGATCAAGATTTAATCCCATGATAATCTTAGCAACGTCTAGAGTAGACCGTAAACTTCACAATTTGCATTTATTTGACAAAACTGTCATTTCTAGATCACCAAATAGATCCGCAATGATTATATTTCCCATGTATAAACGTTTTGAGTAATTTTTTCAGACAATGAAAATTACTAGAATCCGGCAAAACTGATCCAAGATGGCAGCGAAGCCGGCATATTCTAGCAGTCCTGTTTCTGTTATTTATGCCCAAAGTTGGCCAATACCAAAGTCAAATTTTCAACGCTTCCCTGCTAAAAAGAACAGGTGATACTTCTTACTTTATTTTTGCATGCAAAACTCGGTAAAACTTGTCACATTAAGGCATATGAATTATTCACGCCGGTACAGTTTAATTAAGGCTGCAATTAGAGGTTTATCCGGCGAAAAGATAGTGAATATTTATCTCTTCATCCTTAGCAACAGCTGGAAGAATAGCGTTTTTTCGCCATGGATTTGCAAGCCAAAACAACATACAGTAAGATCTCAAAAAACTCCTAGCCCAAAATATAAGGTATGATAGGTGAGAGTTTCAAGAGTTTGACTTGAGTTTAGTAGTCTATATAAGAAATATAAATATTCATGATTTGTGTGCTATCGTTTCTAAAATAATGAGTTTAATAACTGTAGCTTGCATGATGATATAAATATTGTATGTAATCAGTCATCACTGCCATGTTGTTGTAGCAAGAAATTCAAAATATCCTTATTCATTGTCTTTTATTTAGCCTACTTCATGGGCAAGTTCAATGTTGAAAAAAAACTATTCTGAATGGCTACAAAATGCTGCCCATGATGATATCATGCATGGTATATAAAGATATTTGAAGTTTTAGATTATCTCACCAACTGTCCGTTAGCTTGCTTGTCTGTCTGTCTGTGTGTTTGTCTGTAAATTTCTCTATTGTTTGTTTTGCTTGTCTATTTTCTTGTTTGTTTTTTCATTGGTTTTAATACAACAAGACGTTTTTGTAAGAGCAGTAGAATGTTTATTGATTCCCATTTTTGCACAGATATGGCTAATGAATACAAAATGACATTGGTGAGTGCCCTGCTTTCTTTTTCCACATTTTTCTTTTCTATTACATTGCACATCAAAAAAATCTTCAATATTTTTAGCAAATGTTTAAGAAACTAGAAGAACAAGTTAAAGAAGTTGATAAACAATTGAACTCTGGTCGAAAACCATATTCATTCAGAGTGTGTAATTAATTTTGATGTAATATAAAAGCACTATGAGAAAGCCTACACTGTCATAAACTATTTTGCTGTTGATTTTAGAAGATGGTAATTTATTTATTTTTTGTTTATGTTTTAAACTAGCATCATTTTAGTAACAAAAGCAGGCGCAGAGCAAGAACATATACTCCAGAAATTCCAATGACCAATGAAGCCTATCAACCATGCAACAATTTTGGATTTGAAAGGGATGAACGTGCTCTTCTGAATCAATCCAGAAGTTACAAGTATGTCAAAATGCTAGAAATTCACCTGAATCACTGAATTGTAGTCTTGTTCTTCATGCTCACAAGAAGCAATAGATCCTTTTCTAAGAAGACTTTTTATTCAAAAATGTGTAATGGCAATATTATGTCTCTGTTTTTCTGTATTAGGAATGCAGAAAAATCTCAAATCATTGTTTCCAAATCAGAACATGAAATCTGGCTTCAGTCTAGGTTGGAAATGTTAAAGCCGAAAAATTGGAGAATGGAAGAAACCATTGCTAATGATAGCAAATCTGATTGTGATAATGAAATTGAATATGAAAACAAGAATTCCAAGCGTCAATGTGATGATTTTCAAAATGAAATTGATTCAGTTTATGGTGAAGTTTCATGGTCCAGTTATTGTGAGCTCAGTGATGAAGATACCTATGTTGGGTTAGGGTATATTGATCCAATTCCGGAAAATTGGCAAGAGAGGAAATTACAAGAACTCGAGTTGGAATTTTCAGAGAACAGCGAGAGAGATCCTTTCATGGTGAGATTTTTGCAGCTGCGTCGACTAGAAATTGAAACGATTGAACAGGAAAAAAGAAGCCGTAAAGTGGAAGAAACTTGTGAGAGTGTGCCGTTCTTGGAGTTTGGATTGAAGGAGGAAATTAAGGGGAAAAAAAGAAAGGATGCAAAGAAGCCAATTAGTGGTAGCATAAAAAAACAAAGTGCAAAGATTCTGGATGAAAATGTTGAAAAAAGCTCAAGAAAAATTGTGAAAAAGTCTACTCAAAGCACTTCTTCGTTGCGCGATTTCGAAAAATGCTGTCTACGTAAGGAAACAAAGTTAGGAAAAACTGATGATGTTGATGAACAAAAATTGACAAAAGAAGCCAGGAACAAAGAGTTTGGAAATAACAAGAAAAAGACAGAGAACAGCGAGAAGCAAACGAAGTGCGTCAAAGGTAAAAGACGTGTTCAAAGTTGTAAAGGTAGACCATTGCCCAATCGTGCATCTTATTCCTCATCAGTGACTTATGATATACTAGAACTTGCAGTCTCATTTGATCCACCTGGCAAAGAGCGCATGAAAGCTAACTCTCGCCCTGTTACAGCCAAATCTGCGAAATCTAAAGGCATGTTACCAGGCAAGAGTGCGTCTTCTCAGCGAAGATTCTCCTTAACTGGTGATCAGGGTGTACAATCAAATAAAAGTGATTCAGTAATCTGTAAGTCTAGAAGCTCTAGTGCGAAGAAATTTGGTAGTAAAACTAGTAAACGCTGCAGCAGTTCAAAAATTTAATGTTTGACATAGTTTGTGTCGAAACATATGTAAGTCACATCTGCTCTATCTGTTCTGCTAATATTTACGAAGATTTTATACGTTAAAGAGTGTGAATTTAATTCATTTTGTGCGCGAAACGTGCCTCTGATATTTATAACGTGGTTTTCACAAGTTGTAATTTATCGCGGATATTTTCGCGCCGTAGTCGCTGATCTTTAAAGATGACCGTTTTCGGTCACAAAGGCCATTTTCCACTACAGCCGTTTCGCCCGCGCGGGTGGAGCGCACAGTTTTGAACATGCTCTGCTGTTGATTATCCGCTCTTGATCTCTCCGTTTTAACTTTCCAGGCGTGCACGCGAGACCAAGCGGCTACAGAAAGCAATAGAGCATGTTCAAAACTGTGCGCTCCGCCCGCGCGGGCAAAACAGTAGTAGTGGAAAATGGCCTATAGTCACCAAAGCTGCAAGAGACTGTGCTACTCAAAAACTGTTTTCTTTACCACATTGCACATGCGCCGATTGAATTGTACAGCACGTTAAGGGGTTCTAGATTGGTGTCAACTGTAATCTTTCGATGCAAAGTTATCAAAGATAATGTTGAGGCTTACTCTGTTACATGCTAACAAGATTGCCGTCAAGGTGAACTGTACTACCGGAAGTAAATTGTACTAGTACACATTAACATATTAACCAGTGATTGCATTAAATTAACAATGGCAAATGCAATACAAGATAATTACATTGTTCACGATAATAAAGTATTTGATTCAAGAAAATATCTCTGGCAAATATTAACTACACAACCATGCACTGCATAACACAAAGTTCAAAAAATTTATTGTCAAAAAGTTAGAAATTCTTCAAAAATTCTTCGGCACATATACGTGCTCTCGAGTTAACTGCAAGTTTCATTTCACTTATTTCTTTATCGATATCCTCCATGTATTGAATAACAAAGTCGACAAGCTTGTGTTTGAACATTTGCTCCGTGTGGAAATTGGTTATGAGAAAGCTGATGTCGTAACCGTCCACTGGTTTCCGTCGCAAAATAAAGAAATGCTCCGCACGTTGCATCATAAATCGCATAAATTTCTTGCATAGGATCTTCTCAATTTCATCAGCTTGCTTCACGGCAATGCTCACACGAATCGAGTTAACAGAGCCTTCGATTAAGACCTTTTCTTTCTCGTTTCGGCTCACAACCAACGGTGTCAACAACAACTCCTTTCCACTTCGAACTTCGACTTCGGGTTTGTTGTGTCTCTCCACGACTTGCGAGTTGAAATTCTCCAGACACATGGCAGCTGTTAAAGTCGACCTAACTGCATTTAGGTAGGGTTTTAGTGTGGTAGCCATAAGGAAGAGAACAAGAAGAAATTTTTTTTGAATTCTACTATTTTCAACCTTTCACTCTTGCTTCCCTTCCGGACTGGTTGCACCTTCCTGCGCACTCATACGTTTCACGTAAATCCGCTGCACGTATTTGGCAATGGACCTACGAAAAATTCTTTAAAAATATCATTTATATAACAACATTGGGTAAAAGTTTCTGAGAGAATGAAATTATTTTGAATGTGCTATAGCATTTTGTGCTATGTTGTACTTTTATTTTAATTTCATGCTGCATTTATATTTCTAATGAAGACTATTCCTATAATCTTTCTAAAAGAGTGCAGGCTCAGGTTTAAATTGAAGACAAAAGAATGCCGTTCATATATGGCTTTTTTAATTTCCTCGTAAATTTTAATCCTTACGCAGCCCGAAAGCTAAAAAAAATTGTAAAACAAATGGAGATTTGCATTTAAATTTAATTTGTTTGAATAAAGCAATAAAATTTTCTCAATTTTACAGAAATTTATGCTAAGACGAACATACTCCGACAATCTCCGAGTATTTCCAACTTGCTTGAAATTAGATGCTAGAACCCAACTTCTTCTCGCCTTTTGATCTTGTACAATGTGTTCTGGGAATTTCTAAGAGTTTTTGGTGAAACAAATCTTGTTTTTTTTTACTTTTATTGCCTCTCAAATACGTAGAACAATCAGCCGAAGCCTTTATTGGTTTAGTCAATGTATGGGAAAAGCGAAATTAACCATTCGTGGCGTCTAAGACAACACAAAAAATGGCGGTAAAGCTTGTGGATGCAACCTATCTGGCATTGTCACAGATTAGCTTTCTGGTGACAGATTTATCGAAAAAGAACTATAAGTCAAGCATGGCTGAAATACAGAACGTGAGTTTCCAAAGGAAATGTGATACATTAAAGTAAAATGAATATAATTTGTGTTTAACTTTAATCTGCTGTATATGCAATTATTGGTATTCTATCTCCCTGGCACTAAGTAAAGACATACAGAAGTTTACTTTATTTTCATATTTTTTCCTATACCAACAGATTTTTTGCTACTAGGCAACTTTTTGCATGAATGACTAGCCAAAAACAGTTTGAATTGCTTATATATAACAAAAAAGCTGGAAAATCCAACTATACAAGCTCCCTTGCATATTTAATAGTTTCATGCTGTAAACTCAGAAAAGTGTGACAGAGTTGAACTTTTTATCATATTTCTACCGTAGTTAGTGGAACAGCATGGAACAGAAGCAGAGCGACATTATTTGCGTTCTCTTTTCTCATCAATTGACTTTTCATCTGAAGGAAAAGGGGCTGGAAAGGACTTTCACCAGGTATATATAGCTCCCTTGCCCCCCCCCCAAAGAATACTTTGATGATTTCTTTATGTAAAACATCTGTCATCTCCCTCGTGAAAATCCAGCATTCTTACTCCTTTGTACACTACTAGCTATTCACGGAAGTTAATGGGCTTGTTTAGGTGCAATTGCTAAGTCAAGAATGTCAGTCACTAATTTGCAAAACAAATTTTGTTTCAATTATTTGTTTTGCAATTGAAAACCAGGAGCAACATCAAAAGGTCAAAATTTACATCACATTGTGTCTTTGGATTTTTGAATTTCTATATGCTTCTATTATTTTGAACATGATTCATTGTCTTTTTAGTCACTGAAACCATCCAGCCACCTTTTACCTCAAATAAGCAAGGTTTTGAAACTCAGTCGTGTTCAAGAGGTATAACCTAAAATAAAACTCTTGTCTTTCTCCAAACTTAGTACTTTTACACAAGGCGATCTTGTAGTGTTTCACTGTAGTATTTAGCTATTTTAATATGTAATACTCTAGGTTGTATTTGGGTTGGGATTGATGAAATCCTCAAATGAAGAACTGAGGAATTTCGGTAGGTTAAACTGAAATGAGTCAATTGACTGTACTTTAGCAATTGCTTGTTTATTGGTAGTATTCATGTCTGTATATGCTGAAATTATTCACCCAATTTTGATGAATTTTCTATTGGTTTTTAGCTGGAATGTTTGTTAAGCAAAAACTCCCAGACTTATTACGCTCATACATTGATTCAGGTAGCTTCAATTAAAACCTAAAAGCAGCAAATTTGTTGCTTTTACGGCCGTTAATTATTAGAGTATTTGTCATATTATCAGCTGCATTGTTTCAATATTTTGTTATAGCTTTGTATCATATAGAAATATGCTAAATGATGTGGCATAGTCAAGAGGTTTCATTAGTTTAAGTCCTGGATTTGATTTAGATGTTGGTGGAGGGCCAGAAGGTGGACTGACGGATGTGGCTATCGAGGTTCTTCATCTCTTGCTAACTTACTTGCTGTACACACCACAGAAAGATGCTGGTATAGGAGAAGATCAGAAACAAGCATTTCTAAACACCCTACGAAAAGGTCAGTGAAGTTGAGAATGTTAAAACATCATTTATATCCATTAACTAGCCGAAATTTCTTCTGGCAAGTAAAATCATCTGGGATTAGACAAAGTGATCTATTTAAATAGTTTCTATAGGGACCTATTATTGTCGATTTCAGATCACTTTTCATTAAAATGTTCGGAAGTTTGTTCCGAAGTTCGCAAGTTCGTTGCGAAGTTCATATGTTCGTAATGCGATTCAGAAACCGGTTTGTAAAGTAAGCATTTTATTGGCTACTTTTGCTTTAGTAGCCAATCAGAGGCTTTGTTTACAAACTTGCTTCTGAATTTCATATTGAACTTTTGAACTTCGCAACGAACTTGCAAACTTCGGAACAAACTTCTGAACATTTTAATGAAAAGTGATCTGAAATCGACAGTAACAGGCAATGAGTTGAAGCGATCAAAACTTCAAGAAAGTCTTTCCCTCGGAAATATAAATTTTATGTGCTCTGCATAGTTTTCTGGAACATGTGCCTCAAATTCAGCTCAGAATTGCAATAATATGAATTTAGACGATTGATGAGATGCATTCATTTTTTTAAAGATTTTCCAAGCGAGCGGGTACCAGTTGTTTTGGCTCCACTTCTTTATCAAGGGGTTCATGACATACCTCTTAGTCGGTAATGAAACTTCATAGTCCATTTACTTGCAAATATTATTTATGACAAAAGTTAGGAGTTATAAACTCTTTGGTATAATCTGGTGCAGTATTAGGAAGAGAGTTACTGATGTTTACTATATAGAATAAAGTCAGCGAGGAATTGTTTTTAACATTTATATAGCAACAGTAAGAATAGTGTTTATGGACATGTTTAATGAAGTGAGGTGTCAATTGTATGATGCACTTGTGAATGTAATAGCAAATTTAAGCAAGCAACGTTTTTGACAAAACGAATGGCGTGAGAAACGTCAAAGGACTGGGTCAAGCAAGATGATTGGTAAAAAACGTCACATTTACTTCCGGTCGACGTCTGTGTTGTCAAAAACGCCGTTGCTTAAACTCACTAATATTACTTGTATTCTGCGGTTATATATATGTGAGAACATTCAATTTAAGTTTCTGTAATAATATATACTCTGCCAGACATAACATTGGCAAAGTTATTCCTAAGTTTAAAAATAAGTGCGTTGTCATAAGAAACCTTTTGCATTGTAAACAAACAGCTTTGCCTGAGCAGTTTTGAATTAAACTATGGTACTTTAGCCAGTTTTTTAAACGTCTTATGTAATTATGCTCTCTGTTTGATTAGCTTTAGTGTGGAAAGTTCCCCTGTTCCAAAGCTAATGGTAAGCATAGCTCTGTTTAATCTTGTACATTTAACTGGCCATATAAACTGCGACAACTTTACAACTCTGCACATTTTTGCTTTTTAAGATGGAAGACGATTTGAGTAAACTGATGCGTGAAATCGGTTATTCATGTTGTGCAAGGTAGATTAGTAATCATTGTCTGTTATCTCATCGACTAAACTTTGATTGATCTAGAATATTTATTATGCACTTTGTTCAGCGTGCAAGAATGCAAGGAAATTTTGGGCCAGTTTAACAAAGCAAACATCACTCCGATGTGTATTGCAAAAGTTTTAGGTATGCCTGATACCAACAGTCAAGTCTTGGTTTTTCAAAAAGAATTTAAGAGATCATTTCTCTCTCTTTACTAAGGAATGATGGCAAGGACAGTTTCAGGTCTTGGAGAACCTATGCCTCTACAGGTATGGGTGCCATCTTTAAGCTTCACACTTTTCCAAATTCAATTCAGTTCTGGCTTAAGTTTATTGTATTATAGTGCAATTTTGCAGTAACTGATCAGATATCTTGTACTGTTTTATTCATATTACAGTAGACTTCAAAAGCCATAGACTAAGTATTGTCTAATTACTTCAGACTTCTGTAAACATTGTTACTCCAATTGAAATGGGGAAACCAGAGGAGACCTCAACTGGACCAAATACTTGGAATATAGAGATATTTGTTCAAACTTTAAAAGAAATGGTAAGTTTAGATCAATATCTCATTTATTGTGGAGAGACTTTTGTGTCTTGCAATACACCTCATTACTTTTCTATGTATTTTAGGTGCCTGAATTGAACTGGAAAGATGTAATTTCATGTTTGGATCATCCTGGGTTTTTAATCAGTACAGTTGAAGCATTAAGACTGATTGTGACTGCTTGTCATAAAGGATTACTGGAGATCTTTCCCATAGAGATTCTGTATCGATCTTGGTCAAACACAGATGGACAAGTATAGGATCAAACTTCTCGTAATAGACTAAAAATGATGGTGGCGTGTCGATTCTACCCTGATCGTTTGTGGGAAATAATTTTTATATCTGGTTATTACTAGAAGCCCACATCGCCTTTAATCAGCAACGTTGTCTACCAATAAAACTAATCATTCATAGGTTGATGCTGTTCATGCAAAATTTTTCAACTGTCACTTTAAATAATTTGGAACTGCTAAGGATTCTGGTACAATCAACAAGCTGCCATCATTTTATTATGGTGGACTGAGGCACAATTTCTATAAGACCTGTCTTGTCATTGGCTGCTTTTAACAACATGGAATGGAGAATTTGCATTGTAGACTAAGTTATGAATGAGACAAAAGCAGAGAATCCAGTAATGCAGCTAGAAAGGGCATCCCAAGTATAGTAAAGTAGCAAAGTTTGATTGCAAAATGTTGAAATATGCGAAAAACCTGCGAAGTTTGCCAACTTTGTATATTTTTATAATACAAGTAGAAGTTGTGACCATTTTCAGCTCAAAAATGGTGGCAATCTCCGCACTCAATACAAAAATATACTAAACTGAAAAACGTCGCAGGGCTAGATATTCCACAATTTACAACATTTTGCTACCAAACTTTGCAGTTTTACTAAATTTAAGATATTCTTTCTGAGAACACCCTTGTTTTTGCGTAAATGAAAATTTTGTTAATAGTGATATTTGTGCCTCTCTATCACCTAGCTTTCCTGGATACAACAAGCTCTCGCCAATCCTGATGTGTTTTGTTTTGCTGACTATCCTTGTCATACTGTTGTAATTGATATACTTAAGTCACCTCCAGAAGACAACAATAGGGAACTATTAACATGGTGAGAAACTGCATTGCAAAATCATTATGATAAATAGGCTACAGTCAGTCAGTTTATCTACTAAGGTGTGCCTTTAAACCCTCGAAATTTTGTACTTTCAGTTTAAAGTTTTACTTCCATGCAAGCGCATATCAAAAACGCGACATTTGAAAGCAGCACCAACTCTTCTTACTGTATTTTCTCTAGGCAATCACTAAGTCTTGTAGAGACTTTACTTCGTCTTGCTGAATCAGGGCATTACGAGACAGTTAAAGCCTTGTTTGATTTTCCTATCAAACATTGTCCTGATGTACTTCTGTTAGCTCTACTACAAACTAATGTAAGTTCACCACGAATCCAACAATCTTTTTTTTCTGCTATACTATTTCTTGTTATTGAGAAACGTTCTGAAGGATTTAATAGTGATTCAAACTTTATTGCGATTTGTTTCTCTAGCCAACTTGGCAAACTTTAAAGTATGATTTGGCCTCCACGTTAATCCCCTTGTTCTTGGCGAACCATCCTAATTCACTGTGTGTGTTACATCATGTTTGGCATGGCCAGGTGAGGTCCACCATACTACCAATGTTTCTTTTACAAGTTTCTTCAGATAAATTTTCTTTGGCAACTTTTTCTTATCAACTTGATACTGACCCGTTTTCTTCGACATATATTCCTTCTTGACAAACTTTGAAAGCTCTGATTTCATCGTACAGGAGAGCTTGGGCAAGATAAACTGTTTTAAAGAAATATGATTGGAAATAATACTTGGATTGTCGGTTCATTTTTAGGGTCAATCGTCGCCGTCTATTCGTCATCTCGTTATTCAGGCTATGGCCGATTGGTACATGAATGGTGATCAATTAGACCTGTCCAGGATTTTGGATGTTGCTCAAGACTTGAAGGTCAGACTTTGAAAAAAAATCTAAAGACTGAATCTACTATTTTTAACGTAAAATTCTTAGTTTCTAGGTTATTTGTGGAAGTGATGTATGCCTTGACGTAAATATCTAGTTCTCTTTCACTATTTCTACTGATAATGTTTCATACTGTATCATAATATCATTCTCTAAATTCTTAGGCTCTTTCCATTTTATTGAATGGCTCAACATTTGCGTTCGTTATTGACTTGGCAGCGCTGGCCTCAAGACGTGAATATTTGAAACTGGACAAATGGCTGAACGATAAATTACGAGAACATCACGAGGAATTCGCCGTTGCCGTCGTAAATTTTCTCAAACGACGATGTCCACATTTGGCTGGCATTATTCCTGAGAAAGAGCTGCCGAAGAGCGCGCAGCTGCCGACAGAAACTGTGAATACAATGCTGTCGTGTCTACAAAATTATGCAGGGTTAGTTTAAAGAATAACTTAAAAGGATAGAACAAAGACTTTGGCGAGTCATAAGCTCAAGCATAAGTACAAGAACCCAAGTGTAAGCTAAGATTGAACAAAAAATATTTAAAGAAACGTTTACTCTCTTTGTTTTTGTGATCTTCACTACAGAAGTCTTCCATTGTTTTCTCGCTTATGCTTGCGTTGCAATTGGAAACCAGAATTTAATTTCCAAAAGATAACTTGTATGATTATAATTTGGTTGTTTGTCTTCAGTCATGTTTCACTAGAACTCGGTGAGGAAATTAAACAAATGATGTCCCGCCATGGACCTATTCTCAAGTCGAGACAACCTTCAGTCAGTGTCCCCATGCCTTCTTTGTCCAGACAAACCAGCCGAGACCCTGGCTTGGGTGCGCAGGTAGAAATACGTTTAGATACATTGAATATTATATACTGGTAGGAAAATTCAAGTTCTTCATACCTTCAAAATATCTATATCAAGGTCAGGGATTGTACAGATTTATTACATTTGAATAATTTAAAGAAGAATTGTGATATATCGTCTTAAGCACGAACTTCATTTCCGCCTCACGTTTTTTTGTCGGATTTTCATTGTGCCTTTTTAATTTTTTTTCTAGATTGATCCATTGGCTAGTCTGAATATATCTTCGGGTACCATTCCTCCGACACCGAGCACGCCATCTCAGCTTCCAACTTTCCCGCCACATCCATTATCAACAAGTGGGGGACTGGGCTCCCTTGGTCTGAGCTCCGCCATTGGACAACCGCCTGCAGCAAAACCTATATCCCAAATTGGCTCAGGTACAGTGTTTTGATGAAGATGTAACTATTGCGCAGTATATAGCTACTCTATTTCGTTAAAACGAATAAAACCTTGGAAGAACTTACAATTAACGACCCAAAGCTTCTACACTGCTCGGATTTAGTAGAATGATTGTAACTTAACAAGTCGTTTGCTTCATAAATGCAGTGCAATACAATAAAATACGATACAGTACAGTATAGTATTCCAGCAAATACTGTATTAATCAATCAATCAATCAATCAACTTTATTATTGAAGGTAAACGCATGACAGTAATGCCTTAGGCAAACTAGGAAACACTGTTGCGAAAACTTTTGGATTCGCGATGTTTCCTCAAATGTTTCCCTGTCAAAATTTGCTTCCCGGGAAGCAAAAATGTTTCGTATAAAATTCAGAAACATTTCATGCTTCCCAAATGCGATTTTTGTGGCCGAAACATTGCTTCCCAGTGTTTGCCCACCTTGGGAAACTGGGCGAAACATTGACAGGAAAAAATGTCTCCTAGTTTACCCAGGGCTTGAAACTGATAAACCATGCAGCGGCCCTCCTAACTATAAATTTAAAAAATTATGCTATGTTGGAAATAGCTACATATATTATTATGTTTATTCAAGAATTATTTATATTGTTAATAAATTATTATTATTACCATTATCATTTTGCGAATAATTATTATTCGCATCCACTTGAAGTCCTAACTAAATCCGACCTAAATCTTTAATATACATTGTTTAGGTCTATCCTCCTCGTCTGGATTATCTAGTTCAAGCAATGCTTTACTTCAGCAATTACAAGTGGGCTTTGCAGGTGATACATTCCATGCATTTAATAGCGGAGTAAGCAGTGCACCAGCTAACTTCACATCGAGCAAACCTGCACTAGGGTCCCTCCCTAGTTTTAACCACCCAGCACAAGCACCCGCACAATCTGCACAACTGTCTGCAAGTCAGCGGCTACAAGCTGAGAAACTCCGTCAAAGTAAGTTTGCTATTTGGTGCCTTGCTCATGTAAAATCCTGTCCACATTTTGGAGATTTAACTTTTCTCTGTAATCAAGTGTCTGCTCAAAATGTTTTGTTTTTGGTAATTGATTGCCAGTAAAACCGCACAAAGATGAGCAAGTTTTACCTTGTAAGTTTCTTGACAAATTTAAAAGTTTTTTGGACAAATTTCTTGACGAGTTCACTTGTGTAAAGCGCACAAGCTTTTCTTGACAACTTTGACAAGAAAAAGTTGCTGGTTTATGCATTGCTGAACGCTACCCTAATAATATTCTCCAGGCGCACTTGGTGATATCACGGCAGAGCTGCCTGGAGCGAGTCAATCTTTTCCGAGTGATGTAGAGGCGGAAGCAAACTCTTATTTCCAGAAAATTTACAACCAGCCTCCCAATCCTACGATGACCATTGATGAAGTGCTGGAAATGTTAAAGAAATTTAAGGATTCGCCTTCGAAAAAAGAAAAGGTACACAGATGCAAACATATGTACAATCTTGAACCTTGATATAGGCACGGTAATTCATGAAGATTATATGTCACTAAGAAGGTATATTGTGATTCTTGCTTTAAAGGGTTCGTATTTTGTAAATATGTATGATATCTGACTTTGATCTAGGCACTTGAATTTAATGAAAAGGAAGTTTTGCATGAGATATTGTGCAATTTTTCTTTAAATGATTCAAGTATTTTTAGTATGTACAATCCCTGACCTTGACATGGACACTTAATATGAAGGAAGATGAAGATATATTTCTGTTCTTCTTTAAATGACTCAAATATAAGAAATATGTACAATCCCTGACCTTGCTATATTGCTTATTAACATTGTGCGTTATTTCTGAACATTTGTAAATTTTATTTCTTTCAGGATGTGTTTTTGTGCATGCTTCGCAATCTTTTCGAGGAGTACACACACTTTCACAACTATCCGAACCGAGAGTTGAATACAACTGCATGTTTGTTCGGTGGCATTATTGATCAAGGACTTGTAACGTAAGTTTAGACGTGAAGGCTTGTTTACACTGGCGATTTTCACGGCGATTTTTCTCATTTTGAAGGATGTAATAAAATGGAATACTACATAATAATACAACGATGCTGGAAATGTCCGACGTTTCGCGTCAATGAATCCACTCTATCACATCCTTGAAAATACTTCGGCGATTCTCATTGGGACTTTTTCTCAGCAAATGGGCCTTAATACCATGTTCACACCAAAGATATAATTGTTTTGTGGTTTTGTTTTAGAACTCTTTTAAAGCTCAGGGGCTCAGGGGGCCAGTTGTTCGAAGCTGGATGACCGTGAACCCAGAGTTGAAGTTTAACCAATATTTTTAGTTTCTGTTCGTCTATTTGTTTCAAAACTTTGCAAAAGATTATTTCTATTCATGCAGTCAAGATTTGTGGAAAAATATTTCCAATTCTATACACACAAGCGGTTGAAAACTGCTTCAAAATTGGCGTTAACCCAGGATTAAGCTAACCATCTTTCCAATAAGCGGTCTCAGCAGTGAAGATAACACTTCCAATTAACCACTGTCTAAATACTTAAAATGTTGGCTTATTGTTATATTTTAGGTACATGGCTTTGGGTATTGCTTTGCGATATGTACTAGACGCACTTCGTAAACCTTTTCAGAGCAAGATGTACTTATTTGGGATCACAGCTTTGGATCGCTTTAGAATGAGGTATTATACAATATGGCCTGAGTTCTATACGTACATATGGTCGCAAAAAAAAGCACGATTCTCTTAAGCCTGGTTTCCAAATGGTTTTCAAGATCGAACCAAGATCTTTCCAAATAGCCGAAACAAAATAGTTTCGAGCTGATTTTTAGTAAAGCAAATGTTAGACTTTTTAAGTACGTTTTACAGTTAGAACCATATGGAGACTAGGCTTTATAAACAGCCAATACTGGCCGTGTTGCTTTATAATCTCATTGAAATGAGAAAAATTATCTACAGTAACTGTTGTATTTCTACAGTTTAGACAATCTATACAAAAATTACAACTATACTGAATGTATACTAACGTTATGTGTACTGTTATTTGCTATCTATACTGTTCTATATTGATTCGAAAAAACCAACTTAAGCAAGCTATTTAAATTGTCTTCACATTTTCTATAGGTTAAAAGACTACCAGCATTATTGTCGACATTTAGCATCCATACCCCACTTCAATGAATTTCCACCACATCTTATCGAATTTGTTGAGTATGGTAAACAGTCATTACAACCTCCGCTTAGCGGTAGAAGTGTACAAGATGCTGGTTCAACGAACTACTTTGGCAAAGCTGTTTCATCCGCCACAGATGCTGTACCTTCAGTAGTTTCAGCAGGAACAACTGTGACTACAACATCGCCATCAAGTGTAACTGATGTTGCCAAACAATTTTCTCTTTCTACTGGAGGTTTGTGTTAAATTTGCTATATATATATATACCGTGATGGATCGAGCATGATCTTGTAGGGGGGGTGCTCCGGTTTGGTGTAGGTGTTGAGTCGGTCGACAGTTGACAGTCAATGTGCCATCAGTCTGTGGTTGCCCCTTTGTGGGTGTCGGACTATTGGTCATGGGCATTGCATAACTGCAGTCAATGTCAATTCAATTATATTCTCTACTTAAATAGTCTGTATATTTCGAGTTCCACTGCAAAATTATTTAGAACACAAGGAAATTTGCACCCCCCCTGCACCCCTTCTAGTCAACGTTAGGGGGAGGTGCGCACCCCCCAGTAAATCCATCACTGTATATATATGTGTCTATTGTCTTCACGAACGAACGATGTTTAGACTAGAGTAAGTTATTGTATGAATATACGCTTTTAGTCCGATTTTTGGAGTAAAAGAGATCAAGAACTATTCTTTTTGCTTTCTAGTCCCTCCCAACGGTTCGGCGAGAAAAGAGGTAAATTAAAAATCAATATTTACAATTGCCAATTCGCTAACCCATTGTCTGGAAATGCGCTCCAGTACGACCTATAGTACTCTGTCTAATGCTAGACAGTTCAAGAGGTGTTTTAATGCGTTAACACTTTGTCTTCTCTATGTTTTCAGCCATCCATAGCGAATGCTAGCAATATTGATACACTCCTTGGAGCAACGGAGAAATCTGAGCTTGCTCAACCATCAGAATCAGTTCAAGATAAAATTCACTTCATTTTCAATAATATCTCAACGAATAATCTTTCGCAAAAGGTATACTATTATACTGTAGATATTACAGGTCAACTTTGGACTCAAATTAATTTAGATTTACCTGGGTAAAATTTACGAATCACCTATAGGTATATCTCAATTGACTCAGGTCCAAAACTTACCTGTAAGATATATATATATATATATCTTAAGATATATATCTTATATATATCTTTCATGATAACTGCAAGTTGATCAACACCTGCTGTCCAGTGAATAGTGCAATGTAAAAACCATTTATGTACAAGAAGTGCTCTGCTATAAGTTAAGCAATCTTATTGTGTTTCAGGGTGATGAGCTTAAAGAAGCAGTTAAAGCCGAATTCTTTCCTTGGTTGTCTCAATACCTCGTCATGAAAAGAGTCAGTATTGAACCCAACTTTCATGATCTTTACATCAAGTTCTTAGAGACTCTCAAGTGGAAAGAATTGTTTCAACTAGTGCTGCAGGAAACATATCGAAATATAAAGGTAGGTATATTGATAAGATACCAGTGGACCCCTGGTAAACGATTTGTGACACCATTTATGTGGCCCTTGATCTTAAATCCCATTTATTGGTTATTGTGTGTTTTTAGGTTTTGCTTCAATCAGACAAAGTTCCCGCAAATTTCTCCGACAGATCTTTGTTGAAAAATCTTGGGCATTGGCTTGGTCTCATGACGTTGGCTCAGAATAAACCTGTTTTAATGAGAGTAAGTTGTCAATGCTTCATAGACCCATTTCAGTGTTTCTCACTAGATGCTGATTTTTTTACAAATAATATTTTAGAATCTAGATGTAAAGTCGTTGATTATTGAAGCTTATTTTAAAGGGCAACAGGTTTGCAAATATTTTTTATTGCGATTGAATTTTTTTCAGTTCTGTACACCATGCATTGTTTTACACTTTTGTAGGAAATGCTGTATGTCGTACCTTTCGTGGCTAAAATCATGGAAGGCTGTGCTAAGAGCAGGGTAAGAGACTTTAATTCACAACTTCATATGCGCATTTAATGTCATTTTACTAACTTTTCGTTTAATTCGTTACTTTCTGATCATATATAGATATTCAAGCCTCCTAATCCTTGGGTTATGGCTGTCATGGGTGTTTTGGTAGAATTACATCAAGTACCAGATCTCAAGGTGAGCGCTGTAGGGTTGTTTGAAAACATTGTTTTGGTATGATAAAATTTTAAGAAAAACATTAGTTGGTTTAACTGCACGGTACTTATTTTTTCAAATGTTTCAGTTAAATCTTAAGTTTGAAGTCGAAGTCTTGTGTCATACACTAAATATTGACATGAAAGAAGAAATCAACCCAACAGCATTACTTCAAGACCCAGAAAAATTGAATCATATAACACAGCAGCTGTCTTCCCCTGACAAAGACAGACTAAGTAAACTGTTCTTATTTGAAGACGATTCCCCTGTCGAATTATAATATTAATTTATATTGAAATTTCTATTTATAGCAGGCCCATCAGTTCTGTCCCAGGCCCCTTCCACTACTCCACCTCCTCCCCAGTACTCTTACCAAGAAATCAATGTCGCGTCCTTGGCAGGCTTGGCTGGTCTAATCAAGATTAACCCTCAGGTAATTGAAATTATACTCAAATGATTCGTTCGCTCGTTTTTAGATTAGTATTCATATAATTTTCTTTGCCAGATCGCGTTGTTCCAGCAACAACCTCAACTCCGTCAGTATGTCCGGCCTGCCATCGACAGAGCTGTACAGGAATTGATTCATCCTGTGGTAGAGAGGTCCATCAAAATATGTCTCACTACCGCTGAAATGATTGTTAAAAAGGTATAGTTAAGAAAAAATAAGTTTTACTCTCAAACCGAGAAGATGTACTTCAAATGTTCTCAAGGCCTATGTACACGGACGATATATGCTGCGATTTTTCTCGTGCTAAAGGATGTGACAGAGTGGTAACCGGCAAAGATACTTGATCCAACTATTTTGCCAATGCACTTGTCAGTCAACCTACTTACTCGCATACGCTAAACGGAGAAATATCGTAGCAAAAATCGCCCATGGATACAGGCTTTTGATGCAGTAGCTGAGATAAAACGACTAAAAGGTACCATAACTGTAACCCAACTGGCGACGTGAATTTTATAGAACTTTACCCTCTCTTGCTATATAATTTGATTCTGTTTCGTGCCCAGGACTTTGCATTAGACCCGGATGAATCTCGTATGAGAGCGGCGGCGTACAGTATGGTGAGATTCATGACGGCTGGCATGGCTTTGATCACGTGTCGTGAGCCCCTGAACATCAGTATCAATAATAACTTGAGATCGACTTTGATGGCAGCAGTAAGGGTGGGTATTTCGTCTAGCGTACATTTTTATGTCTATTTCAACATATGAAAGTATGTTTATTGTATTAGGGTGCAACAGCTCAGCAGAAAGAAGCAATCGAAAGTGCATCCCAGATTATCAGTGACGAAAACACGGAACTGGCTTGTACGTTTATACAGAAAACTGCTGTGGAGAAAGCATTGCCTGAAATGGATAAACGTCTTGCTTCTGTAGGTTGAGAGACTTCAGGCCCGCTCACACGTGCGATATTTTCTCCAATTTTTCTCCTCTTGGCATACTTGAATTAGTAGATTCACTGACTAGTGCATTGACCAAATTGTTCAATCAAGTACATTAGCCAGTTCCACGAGAAAAATTGTAGCAAAAGTCGCTTGCGTGAACGGACCTTTATTTTATGCAAATGATTTTCTTTAGGAATTCGACTTGCGTCGACACGCTCGAAGTGAAGGCAGACGATATTGTGATCCTGTTGTGCTCACCTACCAAGCTGAGCGGATGCCAGAACAGATACGATTAAAGGTACTTATTAAATTTTCCGCTAGAATGCAGTTTAGCGGACACCTTACGCCGCTGACCGTCCAGAAAATATATTATATTAACAACGCTCGGTGGGGTTGCGGGCTCATCGTTCTTTAAAAAATATTTATTTTTAGTGGTCAGCGGCGTAAGGTGTCCACTAAACTGCATTAGCCCCAAATTTTCTTAATATTATACTGGTTTTGTTATGGCGTGGCTATCATTCGGAGGAACCTCCAAAAACGTTCGTCCACCTGAGTATGTCTACAACATGGCGAATGGAATTTACTTTTCTAGCTGCATCGTGACCAACGTTGAAATTACTGTTTTGGTATATGTTTTGTTTTTCTTCTTTGAAAAGGTTGGTGGTGTGACGCCCAATCAAACTGCAGTGTTTGAAGAATTCGCTAAAACGATTCCTGGTTTTATAACACCCAATCCTGGTGAAAATATATCAGCACCTTCTTCGTTCACCAATAACAGACCTTCTGTTTTTGAACAAAATCTTCATGGCAGTGAGGTAATTTCAAATACATATCTTTAAAAAAGATCGGACGTATTTATAGTGTATAGCCATTTAAAGAAAAATCGTAATATGTCTTCTTGAACAAACTCCATCTATATTCATTTAAAGTGTCTATGTTAAGGTCAGAGATTGTACAATTTTGTCTGCAATATTTGTGTTATGTAAAGAAGAATTGTAGTATGAGTTTCTACGCCAAAACTTCATCTTCGTGGATTTAAGGTGTCTATATCAAGGCCAAGGATAGTGCATGTTCGTAAAGCGTGTGTATTTATTCTCTAGAACTATATTTTATTGTTAATTTCATTCAATCTCATTCACTCGAAGCTGGATATCAGTTTCACATTACATAAAAAAATATTTACTCTTACAGCCTTCAATATTACCAGAAGATATAGCTCAAATTCTTGGCAAATGCATTGCAGAAATCGAACAACATTTGCATGCAATGAACTTATCTCAAAGCAGTGCTCATGGGTTGGCTATAGTAGGCTTACTTGACGTACTTGTCACTGCAAGAACTTCGAGAGATAGTGTCGCCCTCACTCGTGTAGTACATAAGGTAAATACGACTCTCCTTGGCTGTCTGGTCTAGAGGTAAAACTGAATTCCGGATAAGGGAACAAGTTTTTCGTGTGCACTCAACTGGTTTCAGTAAGCGCCAATAGAAATGCGATAAAGGGTGGTCAAATTCAGAAGTTTGTACTCTTTGGCCCGTTTCAAAGTCGTGTTTCTGCCGTGCCGAATGCATTAAAACATTAGATAATCAGCTGAAATTCCTCATTATCTGTTGTTTTTAATGCATTCGGCACCGCATCAGTGGGGCGTTTGAAACGAGCCTTATGTACGAGAGTAAGCCAAGGCTTGGTCCTCATATTATGTAATTCATCTGCGAATTTGTCTGATCGATTGTTTGTGGCCAGTAAAAGAGAGAAATTCCTCATATAGACAAAGTTTTACTCACCGAAGATCACCAACAATTTTATTAGGGGTATTTGGACCTCAGAGTCGTTTCTTTTTCTCTTGTAGGCTGTTAAGGGTTTACTAGAAGGTCTTAATCCGATTCCTAGTGATACGGAACTTGCGTTACGATATCGAGATTGTCATTTGGTTGTTTTGAGAAGTTTACAAGATCCTCGTGCTTGTGGGCCACACTGGACTGGAAAACACGTCACCAAGTAAAGAAAGAAACTTTTAATTTGATTTCAGAATAATTTTCAAAGATATGATAAACAATAGAAGGCAAATAAAATTATACGAAGAATTAATTTTTGGTAGCGACTGGTTTTAATAAAGAGCGAAAAATTTGGTCACACTGGTTTGCAACTTCTGTACATTTTTGTATGACGCGGCCAAAATCGGTATTTTATTCAAAAAAGGTGTCTATTTCGGCTGCGTAATACAAAAATATACAAAATGTGGAAACTTTCCACGCCTGTAGTTTCCACACTCTACAACGTTTTACTTCCGAGATTTAATTTTTTTGATGCTCTGTCCAGCTGTGGTAATATTTTTGTCTTGATTAAAAGTTTGCCTATTACGCATTGGGTCTATTGAACTTCGGCTCAGTGAAATGAAGTTTAAATTCAGAGTACTTTTCTCTATTCTAGGTTTGTTTGTGAATGTCCACCAGATGTGAAGTTTAATGTAGATGTCATTGATATTCTCATTCGTAGTCGCTTGATCAACATGCGAGAATTCGATTTACACTTGGCTCAAGTAAGTTTGATATGACACCCGAGTTCAACATCCCTGGAATAATAGCATGGATCATTAGGAATAGCGTAAAATTTTCATATTTTTTAAAACATGGTTTTATGAGCTGAAGATGACTTTTTTCCGTCAATATGTCGATTATAAATTTCTGGGAAAATTTTGGGACGGTTTGGGGCAAAATTGGAGCTTTTGAAGAATTTCGTGAAAAAGCAGGGGGAAAATTTTTAAGTTTCATAATATTACAAACGTTTCTAAATATTTAGTATGAATCGACTCACGTGAACCATTATTGACAGAAAGCTGACGGTCGATAGATGTTCATAAAATGTAAAACTTAAAGTGTCGCTAACTAAAATTTCGGTAAATTTCTCGGAAAGCTAAAGTAGGCACCCGTATAATTTCGAAGCCAAACTCTAGCAAAATCGGAAAAATCTCAGAATTTTTACAACGTGTTTTCGTGGTCTGGAAATGACTTTGTTGGGCGAATATATCAATTGCTAATGTCTGAGAGAAATTTTTTTGCACAGTTTGAGTCCCAATGGGGAAATTTCGGAAAATCTCGTAAAGGGTGGGGTGCCCTCGTGGTATTAAACATTAGGCCCGGTTCAAACGTCGAACTTTTCATGAGCCGAATCGAATGCAAACGAGCCTAAACAAAGACTTGTGCTCATTTGCATTCGATTCGGCACATGAAAAGTTCGACGTTCGAACCGGGCCTTAGAATTATTTAGAACATGTTTTTATGATGTGAAAATGACTATTTTGGGCAAATATATCTAATGTATCTGTTTTTGGGACACAGTTGGAAAATTTCGGAAATTTACCAGCTGTTGTATCATTTTAGTGTATTGAGAATGACATGAACGTAGCTGGCATCCATTTTGCTGTACAGTTGACGAAACTTTATCTCATAGATGAACACAGTAACCACGTTTCCCAGGTAGGAAACTGAAAAGAAGCTCAATCATATCGCAATGTTTTTAAAGAAATAACAGAAGAAATTTACCTGTTCGTTCATTATATTTCGTGTAGGGTGACTTGTATCAGACTTTGGAAGCCCTATCTAGAATAGCAACGTCAAGAAGTGGCATAGGAGACGGGTAAGTCTTTTTCTCGTTACACATTTAATGTCATTGGTATTAGTGTAGTAATAATATAAACTAATGTTCTGCTCCTATGTCAGGATTAAGTAATGCATATTCTTGCAAGGTTCTTCGAGTGACAGTCTCGATGAATAGCGAAAATTTCTATGGCCGTAGTTGATTTCGAACCTACTTCGTTGATGGGTTAACTTTCGGTCGTCATAACCAGGCTATCACTCGAAGAACTTACTATAGCTGTAGTACTATTGATCTCAGTATATTAGTGGATTATGAAAGTTTTTTTATAGTAGCCCGCTGGAGGTATAACTCATGTATTCTTCAGATTATCATCAATTCTCGACCTAATACGTAATGGCGGTATGAGCAGTAGTATTGAGTTCCCTCAGAGACTGAATGAGTTAGACAAGGCTTCAACTGGTCAAACTGGTTTATCACTCGGACTATCTGGTTTGAGGATGTTTGAAGATCCTCCTGGCCTTCATGATAAGGTATTGAAGCCACCAAGTTTCTTACTATACCACCAATATCGACATTGCAGTTTGCCACGCATTCGTACCATCTGTTTTCATTGACTTTATGGTGAAGTCACGTCCATGAAGAGTTTACCAAAGTTTAAGGCCATTTCTTTCCCTTGACTGCATAGTTAAATGCCAGTTATATCCTGGAGGCCGGTTATTCGAAAGTTGGACAGCGTTATCCATTGGATAGTGAAATTTCCAACGTTCGTAAAATTGGACAAGGAAGGATGAAACTTCCATTTTGGTCAACAACAGAAATATTGGAGACTTTAATCCATCGATATCTTTAGTAATTTGTAACGATCACTGGAAAATTTTACGAAGGCTACAAAAAATCACTATTCAGTTCAGTGATAAGGCTATATTCATCTTCGGAACAACCGGCTCCGGCTCTTGCCATTAACTGCATAGTTGAATGACAGTTATATTCCTGCATGATTCTGGTCATTTGAAGTTTATCAAGCTTCTAGATTATCTTCCTCCATTGACTTTGGTCTTTTGTAATGAGAGTGAAGAAATTAAAAGTAGAATTTTTAATATTTCAGGTAGAATATCTTCTACGCGAATGGGTTCGACTTTATCATCAACCTGCTGCAGGAAAAGAGAGCGAAAAAGCATTCTCTACTTATGTAACTATGGTGAGATTACATCAGTGAACTGTATATAATCTGGAACGCTAACTCCATAAAGCCCGTTCTCCACTACGCGAATTTGTTCGCGCGAAGAAGAAATAAGGCAACGTGATTGGCTCGTTTTTGACTTTTTCGCGGCAAATTATTTTGCTAGCGAATCACGTTGCTGCGTTTATTTTTCGCTCGAAAAAATTCGCGTAGTGGAGAGCGGGCTTAGGAAAGCGCCTATAATTGGATAAAGCCAGGCGGATCACTAGCATTTTCTCATCTCCCCCCGGAAACGACCATATATTTTTGTCTTGACTATCTCTGTATACATCATAAAAACACTATTTTCTCTTTGTGAAACTTTGAAAATAAATATATTTAACACAGAACTATACTATTTTAGAGGTTTAAACATTTCAGTCCATCTCAAACTTTCAATAACGCAGAAAAAACGGCAAATATTGCGCGAACTTTTTGTAATTTTCGTGTTTGCTTCAACTTTTTTCGATAACAGAATAATTTTTTTCAAGTTTTACTGCATTTAATATAAATTTAACTCTCACTTTTTAAGGTTACATGTATTTTACAAAACAAATACAAGATTTGAGTTCCAAACTTTCTGGATATAAAAATGCGATTTTTTTGAAAAAATATTTAAAAAGGACTGGGTCTACCTGAAAATGAGCACAAAGTTGGCTTCAATTTCCCACCCTGACTTAGCGTTCCAGATATATTTACATTTCACTGGATTACATTTGCTTCAAATTTATCTCTTTATGCACGTCCAAGTGTTGGCAATATATTAAATCGTGATATTAAATGTTTAACCCAGGCGGCACTTGCTATAGAAAACATTAATGTTACGGACATAATATAGGTCGACTTGAATCAAGTTGATGGTAAGACAAACATTCACAGTGATTTACTGCGAAAATGAAAATCGAATTTTTGATTGCGTCTTATTTGTTAAAATTATCATTAGTTGGAATTGTAGTTGATAGAAATAAGGTAAAAATGGGTAATTAAATATCTATGTTCCCTTAGCAAAACGGTATAGCTCTATCGTTTTTCTTTTGAACACATTTGTGATGTTTTCTTCGTGTTCATGTAGCTTCACCAGCATGGTATTCTGAAAACAGATGATCTTATAACAAGATTTTTCCGCATCAGTACAGAGCTCTGCGTGGAGCATACTTACAGAGCAATGCTCGAACATGTAAGTATAACCTACTTTCCAGTAAGGACTTGCATTCCACTGCTGTGTTTTTTTCATGCATGTAAAAGTTTAAATCTTTCCAAATTTTGAGTTTTTCAACGCATTAGTCCAAATGTGAAAGTCCAAACACTCCATTTCGTGGTTGTTTATGAACAGATTTTTATGGCTTGTTTTCAATCACGTGATTTTGGAATTTTAGATGACGGGCAAGTATGTCAAAAATGGCCGTTATATACTTTTTAGTAGACTTCAACGACAGTTTAATACATAAAGGTTCACTCCCTTTTTAATTCATTGTAGTACACGCCACTCAAGTAGGAAAAATCGTCAATAAAATTGTTGTCTTGCCCGTCATTTGGTTAAAAAATCACGTGATTGCAAACAAGCTATTACAATTTAAAGTTTTACCTGCGTTTACACGTGCGTATCTAGCTCGTGGCACTAAATTCATAGGGTTGAGCTAGATGTATGAGGGCCCTGCCAACTTCTAAAATGATTGCATATTATGTTCTTTTCAGCCAAACCGCAGTCACGCACGTGCAAAATGTTTCAGTACATTGGATGCCTACTGTCGTTTGATTGCTTTACTAGTTCGACATTCTGGAGATGTCAGTAACAGTGTGACTAAGATTAACCTACTCACTCGAGTAAGTGCCAATTACGCTCT
The DNA here is from genome assembly GCA_025434845.1 of Phenganax subtilis. Taxonomy (NCBI): domain Eukaryota; kingdom Metazoa; phylum Cnidaria; class Anthozoa; order Malacalcyonacea; family Clavulariidae; genus Phenganax; species Phenganax subtilis. The sequence continues at coordinate 25,328 of JAOBYK010419790.1, forward strand.
TTAAACTTTTTATTCACAACAGCTGCTTCTGTATGAGCTGAAAAATTTTTCCGGTAAAAACATGCATCCTAATTTTTATGTCATTTCCAGAACTTTACCAGCTTGTAAATCAATGAAGAAGTGTTTGTATGTATCAGTTATCTTACAGTTCTTCTTGAAATGACTCATATGTTTTAAATATGTACAGTCCCTGACCTATATATAGTCACTCTAAATCCACAAAGATGAAGTTTTCGCAGAAAACAAATGTATTACAATTCGTCTTGAAATGAATCAAATGTGTACAATCCCTGACCTTAAGCAAAGAATCAAGACAATAAAGTTCTTTAACGAGAGAATATCGATACTCTTTTATATTTTTCAGGTGCTTGGGACCGTCGTTCAAGTGCTGCTTCAAGATCACGAAATACGAAAGGCTGAGTTTCATCAGCTAGCCTATCACAGGATCTTTATTATTCTATTATTAGAATTGAACCAACCAGAGCCCGTTTTAGATTCCATTAATTTTCAAGTACTACAAACTTTTGGGTAAGTGCAAGTTTTATATATCGTAGATTTTACTGAAATACACCTACTCAGAAGAGTTATGTACTTTATTGATTACCTTTTAGACAAAATTTCACGAAACCACAGTTCTGGTTGACATACCGTAAATGCTCGTTTTAGCGCCGCGGTGCTTATTACAATTTTCTCATCCTGAGTGTGGTGCTAATCGGGAGCGGTGCTTAACTAGTAGCGGCGCTATAACGAGCATTTACGGTAGGCACTTTATATCCATGAAGATCAAGTTTTTGTGATGTTTTATTACAGCTCTTCTTCAAATATCTCGGGTATTATAAATATGTACAATCCCTGACTTTGATTTAGGCACACTAATCAATGAAAATGAAGTTTTTGCGAAAGAAGATATATTACCATTCTCCTTCAAATGATTCGAGTATTATACATTTACATAATTCCTGATCTTGATATAGACACTAAGGTCTATCAAGACTCTTTACTCTTATAAACATTTGTGGTCTGTTTCTCTTTATAGCACAATCATTCACTCTGTACGACCGTCTCGTGCACCTGCATTCTCCTACGCTTGGCTCGAATTAATCTCACATCGCATGTTTATGTCCAAATTATTGTTAAACACTCCATCACAGAAGGTTTGTACTTTGCAGTTTTAGACTTAAGTTTTTTGAATGTTTGCATAGTCATTGTATATCTAGTATAAGATTTTGTGGTGATTTCTCGGTGTTTGCACGAAATCTTGTATCAGTTTTTAACCTACTTGAAATTTGTATTTCTGTAGGGTTGGGTGCTGTTCCAACAATTGCTAATAGATTTATTCAAGTTCCTTGCTCCGTTTTTAAGAAATGCTGAGTTGAATAAACCAACACATCTTCTTTACAAGGTGACATTTTGCTTAATTTTTGTATGAGAGAATATGTTGCAATCCTTCTTAAGTTTAATGACTTAAATAATACAAATCTTCACAATCCCTGACCTTGATGTATCATATTAACTGATAATTTGTCATGTTTTTTTTTGTTTCAGGGAACCCTAAGAGTCTTACTAGTTCTGCTTCACGATTTCCCAGAATTTCTGTGTGACTATCATTTTAGTTTCTGTGACGTTATTCCACCAAATTGCATTCAAATGAGAAACTTAATACTGAGTGCATTTCCTAGAAACATGCGACTCCCCGATCCATTTACTCCAAATCTAAAGGTAAGATTGAATATTCTTCTTGTAAAGACTTCTGATGTTAGTCATTAAGCGCCTTTCACCAATGGAGTTGTGGCTTCCATTTTCAGAGCGAACTTGGCTTTCTCATATGAAAAGAGCCCGTCAACTACTCTGCCGAAAGTCGTAGGATTTCTCTATCTGTCTATCTGTTTTATGTAGGTTGACTTACTGACTGATATTGCTCATTCGCCCAGAATTTTGACAAATTTTGCCACGGCTATTCAACCTCCTACTTTTAAGAAGGTAAACAGTGTATATTCTTAGCGTGGTTTTTGTGTTTGGTTGCTTCATCTTGCTGTTAACCTGCTGAGTAGTAATACTCCCCCAATTCACCCTACAATACCCTGTCTAATATCAAACCTCATCATTCGTCCAGGTAATATAAGCTTTTGTTTTGATCGATTCCAGGAACTGGATTCTTATTTGAAGACACGAGCTCCAGTCACTTTCCTAACCGAACTTCGCTCGCATTTGCAGGTATTTTGACTCGACACATTGATACATCAAAAATTTTGAAAACATGTTTTTGTAATTGAAAAATGACTTTTTGGGCGAGTATATTGATTATAGTAATCATGAAAATGTTTCATTCCATGATTTATTGAACACACTTCAAAATATCCATGGTTTGTGTAAATATGTATGTAACTAGCAGTATAGCTACAATAAACATTTTTTAAAATCTTTTTTTAATCTTCATCTTCAGGTTGCAACAGAACCTGGCACGCGATACAATGTACCATTGATGAATGCTCTAGTCTTGTATGTGGGTACCCAAGCTATAGCCTATATTCATAGTAAGAGTGGTACACCATCAATGTCGACTATCACTCATTCATCTCACATGGATATCTTCCAGAATCTTGCTGTTGACTTAGATACAGAAGGTAACATTGCTTTATGATATACTCATGTTCCACAGTCACATGAATATACTTTCATGTTGACCATAATTGACACTATTCATGTCTGTAACATGGGGATATAACCTTTTCCTCCTAGCTGCCTTTGAATATTTCTGTTAGTATCCTGAACAGAGGAAAAGCGTTTTTGAAAAGTTTTTTAATTTGCTGCCTGTACACTTAAAATTAACAAGTTTTCTTTGACAAGGAACCTTGATTGAAAGTTAGTCATTTTCATAAGTTTGTTCAGGTGACTTTCTCGTGGAAGTGAACTCACTAAAGAAACTTGTCAAGAAAAACTTGTTCATTCTAATTATGGGCAAACAAGCACATCAAGAAACTTTTGAGGCCTAATAAAGTGGCGTGTTTTTCTTCTGTGTATTTTCAGGTCGATATTTGTTTCTCAACGCAGTTGCAAATCAGCTACGTTATCCAAACAGTCATACTCATTACTTTAGTTGTGTTTTGCTTTATCTCTTTGCTGAGGCACACATTGAAGCCATTCAAGAACAGATCACTAGGTGAAGTGTCTTTTACACTTGTTCTCGTTTCAATTTTCAGATTCATCCAAACTACTCTGCTACCAGAAAGTCTTGAATTCAACTTGTTGATGTTGTTTATGTCAATAATGCTCATTTATATAACACCAACCTGGAGCAAAATTTTTAAAACTGATTTTGATACCAACCTTATGGGGGGCCTCCTTTTGACCAGTACAATTGTCTGGTGTTGAAGATTAGAGTAGGTTTGCATTAAATTGTTTGTTTTCTATCTATAGAGTACTGCTAGAAAGGCTTATTGTGAACCGACCTCATCCTTGGGGATTACTTATAACATTCATCGAGCTCATCAAGAATCATCAGTACAAGTTTTGGAGTCATGATTTTGTTCACTGTGCTCCAGAGATAGAAAAGTAAGATTTAAAGTTTGTTGTTCGCATATTTACTAGCCATGGTGCTCTCTTTAATTCTTCTTATCTTACCACTTTGTTGGTGAAAAAAAGCAATTTTTGCTCTTCTTTAGATTGTTTGAGTCAGTAGCACGCAGTTGTATGCAACAAAAACAGCCTCAAATGAGAGAAGGTCCGGTGACTGAAACTAACTAAAGATTATCATGAGAATGATGGTGGAGTGTAGTTGTCTTTCATATTTGTGGTTCTAATCTAGATATTTGAATAAAATGAAGGAAGCTTTGTGAAGATACCTTGGTACTTTATCCCTATTCACAAAAAGTTGCATGTTTTGTTTGTTCTAACTACATTCACATTATTATTTGCAAAAAGTCAAAATTCACACATTTTATTAATGCAATTTTATTACCAATACAACTGATTGCAATTTATAAATTATTTGAAATCTTGCTTCCAAAACTTTTTACTCGAAGAGTTTTCAAAAGTTTTTTCATTCATCAAATATATTCACAATTGACAATCTAAGAAAGGACATTTATGCATGTTTATTCACTTAAAAGAATCTCAATGTCAGCAGCCGTGTTAATCGTTGGGAATGTTTTTCCATATCTACGATAAGGTATGCCATTTTTGTTGATCAAAAACTTCTCAAAATTCCATCTGATGTCGCTTCTGAGCAACGGTTGCCATAGGATACGGGCAGGATCAGATGAAAACTCCCCATCAGGGTCTTCATCATATGGCATAGGCAAACTGGATTTCAAAAGTTTGAACACGGGATGAGAATCTTTTCCGTTAACGTTGACTTTCGAAAACATTTCGATTTTTGTTTCAAAGCCATCACCAGGTCGGACATATCTGAGCAAGTTCAAGATTTCTTCATTTTTGCAATTCTCTTGATGTCCAAACTGGTTGCAGGGAAATCCCAAGATGTGAAGGCCTTTGGAGTGGTATTTATCCATAAGCTCATTCATCTGGGAGAAATATTAAAGTATTTAAAAATTATGGTAAAGAATATCTTGACTACATTTTGTTCTTGTAGATCATTCCAGTATGTAAGGGATCAGCGCACTGCTTGCATGCAACAAGTGTAGTGGTATGTCTTTATACCCATGTTCATACTACTTGTAGTGGTACACAACTTTTCATATTTCAGATCAGCACAAGTTATGTGTATATTTGGATTCTTATTACCTGGGTGAAATCCCTGACCGTTGTGCCTCACAGAGAAGCAGTGTTTTGAATCAACAAAACTTTGCCCCTGTACTTGGAAAAGTCTACTTCGTCTCCATTTAAAGCGATTGCGCTGAGTCCATAGAAATCTTCAGCCGTAGGACTCATCAGTCGTTTAGCGCTTCGAGGTGCTGCCATTGCCATGGTTGAAAACAGAAATTTTGCAAAACAAAAGTAAAGTATGTCTTTCCACACGTTTTATGCTCAATAGTCACGTGCATCGTGTGCACGTGTTTGAGAGGTGAGATGCAGTGGTGAGATGACGTACATGTGTGTGGAGTGTGGAGGACTGAGTTAGAGAGAAAAACAATCGGACCAATGCAATATGGTGGCCTGAACATAACAAGATTTGTTGATTTCTTGAATTTCATCGAAAATGGCTCTCAATACATGGGTTTCTGACAAACTTCACGATGTTTTAGGATTCTCAGATAAACACACAGTGGAATACCTTGTGAGTTTGAGCAAAAACACTAAAACTTCGGATTCCTTTCGTGAAAAACTTCAAGGCTTTCTGGGGCCTTTGGAAGGTGAAATTTCGAACTTTGCAAATGATCTCTGGCAACGTGTACCTCACGAAGAAGTTGGGGAGAACCCAAACCGAGCTCGAGAAAGGGAAGCCATTGCTCAACAGAAAAGAAACATGTCATATCGTATGTTATCAGATGAAGACGATGACGAAGAATCCCCTGCAAAAATAAAGTCAGGTTGATGAATTTGATTATGACATAAGTAAACGTATTCAGTGTATATCAGGGTGCCTCAGAAAAGGCTGCGTAGTTAAGCTGAAAACACTCTCCTCACATGTGAACTAGCCAGACTGGAAACTTTGCAAAATGCCCCGCAGAGATCGAAAATCCATGCTAGTATGTTTTTTTATTAATTAGCAATAGTGGAAAAGCTTGCCAGAAATCTCTGCCATGCAATGCTTAGTTTTCAGTCTGCTCATATGGCACAGATCTGTGTTAGAATTTACATACCAATTTTGCTATCTCCATTGCACAATTCACAATTTTCTGGTCTGCTACACAATCATGCTAAGTTGGAAGAACTAGTGCACTGTATCTCAACGGTTCACTAGAAGGCACTGTTACGTATAGCTTAGTTAGCTCACTAAGCGGTCAGATTCTTCTTTCTTGACGGATCATATAGTTTGGCATTAGACTAAGTAGCATAAGCAAGTTGGATGTGCATTAATTTATACTCATTGGGTGAATTTCTGGAAAACGCTTCAAAATCTAACCCTGTAGATGAGCGAAAGTCAGCTAAACGACGTAAACATTTGAGGAAAAAAGTAGACGTTTCTGAGTCAAGTGAAGATGAAGTTGAAGCAGTGAAAGAAATGAAAGTGGAGTCAGGAGATGAATGGGAGAAAAGTGAACAAGAAAGAATGAAAGATCTGGAAGAACGAGATGCATTTTCACAAAGATTGAAAGATAAAGATAAGGAAAAACAACGCAGTGTAATGGAGCGATCTGATAAAAAGGTAGTTCTTGATTATTTACCTATAAGCCAGTGAGTTTTCAAGAATTTCAGTTTTCGTTTCATAATTCAGTTTCATGATGTACATAGGCATTTGAAGAAGCAAAGAAAAGACTGAATATGGATGATCAGGACCGTAAGAAAATGGCAAGTTTATTTTACATGTGTACAGAATTGTAATAATTAATGAAATATTAGGATGCAGATTTTGCATTTGACGGTGGAAAATTATCTGGCATTAGGCAGACTAAAATATGTAAGGTGGTTGCATGCCATGCGTTACCTGTCAGTGGGTTTAACTCTGCTTTTTTTCGACTGAAGCTTCCAAAACTTCGTGAAAAATCAAGGCGAGAATATGTGAAGAAACGTCAAGTTGACCAACTTGATATGCTACAAGGAGACATTCAAGATGATGAATATTTGTTTGGAGACTTGAGCTTGAGCAAACATGAGAAGAAGGAACTGGAATATAAGAAGACTGTGCTTAATTTAGCTAAGGACTATAGAAAAGCTGGAGAACTAGAGAAGATTGACAGGTACATATTCTTGAGCCACTGAAAATACATGAATATGGCAATTAGTTTTGATTGATCAAGTAGTTAGGTGAACTTGAGATTTTGTTTGTATCCATGTATTTTGTAGATATGTGATGCCAGAAGAAGGAGCAAAACCTTCAAAGTATGATGATGAAATCATAACAGAAGAACTTGGTCCTAACTATGAACAAAAACAATGGGAAGAAGACAAACTAGGTCAAGCAAAGATGAAATTTGGTGCTAAAGATGCTAAAGCTAAGAGCAAGGTAACTACCTTTAAAAAAATACTTTGAAAATTGAGCAAAAATTTTTGAAATTTTTTGCTTCATTTCAGTGCAGATCCTTTACTATACTATTTATTTGTATAATACTTCAAATACTATAAATACTACAAATACTATAAAAACATACTATAAATTGTTTTAACATTGTATTTTTGTGTACTTTTGATATAGATGAAAGATTACGATCTTATGGTTGAAGAAGAACAGCAAATAGCATTTGTGTTGGCAGACAGTGTTCCTGGAACAATCACTGAAAAAGTTAGAATTCAATTTGAGTCCAAGCAATTCAAATTGACTTTAGACTCAAACATGGTTTGGCTAATTGTGCCCCAAAGCTTCAGACATCAAATTAATGCCTATAGTTTTTTTACTTAATTTGCAATAATATGACTTCTGAACCAATATAGTATGGAAGAAACTACTAAGAAGGAGTATGTATTGATTATAAGTGTTCTTTTGTTGAAGGAGCCAGAGTTGTCAGAATATCAAAAGAAAAGAATGACTATAGCTGAAGTAAGTAGTACTGTATTCAATGCGTTTAGTACCAAAATGCATATAGTTCAACCAATTTTAAATTCAAGAAATGTAGATCTCCAACTCAAATTATATTAAGTTAGTTCAAGTAGAATTTTTTGCTTAATTAGTACAATGTATATTAAATTGTTATTATTTGATAACAATCTTAATTTACAAAATAGAAAATTGTGTTATAGAAAAAAATTATCTATACGACTTGATTTAGAGTCGAAATTTGGTTATTTAAAAAAAATTGATATTGATACAGTTCCATGTTGTAGTTCTGAAATTTTTATTTGTTTTCAGACTAGGAAAAGCTTGCCCATATATGCCTATAGACAAAGTTTGCTAGATGCTATTCGAGATCACCAGGTGTGTATTGTATTACCAAGCTAAGTCATAAAAGTAATGGGCCTGTAGTTACAGTGTACAGAATTATAGTAGCTAGGAAAACGACTGTTATGAATTCGACTAAAGGTGTTTTTTTGTGTTAGGTTTTAATCATCGAAGGTGAAACAGGCTCAGGCAAGACGACACAGATTCCCCAATATCTGTATGAAGATGGCTTTACTGCAAATAAATTGAAGATTGGTTGCACACAACCCAGGCGTGTGGCTGCTATGAGTGTCGCCGCGCGTGTGTCAGAAGAAATTGGGACCAAATTAGGAAACGAGGTATTGAAAGATATTAGAGATTCTATATTTCACACACAGTTGTACTACATCATAGATTCTGCATGATGGCGTAGAGCTGCCAAATTAATTCATCTCTTGCTAAACAGGATTTTTCATCGCTGATTCTAGATCGCTTAAATTGAAATTTGAAGCAAATTTTGTCTTTAGAGGCAACCTGTACATCTTTAAAACTACCATTGTTACTATACGCTTAGGTTGGATATAGCATCAGATTTGAAGACTGCTGCTCAGAACGCACTGTTATCAAGGTACATAATGTTGCCTAATAATGAAGAGTATATTACAGTATTTCAAAGCCCAACGTCTCAGAGTTGATATAATTGTACTGTATAGTGATTGTATAGTATCGTTTTCATCAACAGTATATGACAGATGGTATGCTTTTGAGAGAATTTCTGAGTGAACCTGATCTTGCTAGTTACAGGTGTGTACATTTTATGAATGTGACAATAAGAATAAACAATTGACTGAATTTAAAATTTAGTACAATATCGATGACTTTGGATTTTGGTCAAGATTCCTAAATATCTTCGATCTTCCCTCGATGCTCGATTCTACCGAGGTTTTGTCATCTGATGAACAGTAGTAGCCCTGCAAAATCATTTTATTACAATATATATTGTGTTGTTTCTTGTTCAGCGTGATGATAATTGACGAAGCTCACGAAAGGACCCTTCATACGGATGTTTTGTTTGGTCTTGTCAAAGATATCGCGAGATTTCGACCTACACTCAAGCTGCTTATCTCTAGTGCTACTTTAGATGCTGAAAAGTTTTCGAACGTAAGCCATCGTTTTTCTAAGGGCTATATTGGACGACTGCAAACGGTGGTCAACTTGCAGCTGTCGTGAAAAAATAATGTTAAATCCTTTTCTTCTAGTTTTTTGATGACGCTCCAATATTCAGAATTCCTGGACGACGTTTTCCTGTTGATATCTATTACACCAAGGTATAATAGATGAATAAATCCACGAGGATGAAGCGTTTATATAAGAAGATATGTTACAATTCCTTTTTACATGACTCAAATGTTATTGATATGTAGAATCCCCTGACCTTTATATGGGCACTTTTAATCAGTGAAAATGAAGTTTTCATATAAGAGGGTATATTAACGCCAGTTCACAGTGGCGATTTTCGATGCGATTTTTGCTCGTGTTGAACGATGTGATAGAGTGGATAACTGGCGAGTATACTTGGTCCAACAATTTTACTAATGCACTCGCCAGTCAACCTACTCGATCACATACACCGAAAGGAGAAAAATCGCAGCAAAAATCGCCCTTGTGAACTGGCCTTTACAATGCTTCTTTAGATGACTTCAATATTATAGGCACCGTAATTTCACAAAGATAAAGTGTTTGTACGAGAAGATATGTTACATTTCCTCATTAAATGAGTCAGATATTATAAATATGTACAATCTGTGTCCTTGATGTAGGCGTTTTGAATCAATGTAGATGGCGTTTTTTCATGAGAAGATGTAATACAATTCTTCTTTAAATGACTACACTGTGTACAATCCCTGACCAAGACCTCTTTTAATCGGTTAAAGTCTTCTTGATTCCAGGCTCCAGAAGCTGACTATCTTGACGCAGTTGTCGTAAGCGTTCTCCAAATCCACCTCACTCAACCAGATGGAGACATCTTAGTATTTCTTACTGGTCAAGAGGAAATTGAAGCATCGTTTGAAATTTTGTCCGAACGCACGAGGAAACTGGGATCGAAGATCAAAGAATTAGTTATTCTTCCAATCTACGCAAATTTACCATCTGATATGCAGGCCAAGATATTCGAACCCACTCCTCCTGGCGCGAGGAAGGTACGGCACTTTGGGTCACTTACAAAGGATTACTTATGAAACAATTTGTTTACCAATATTTTTTCATTGTACACATCAGGTCGTCTTGGCAACGAATATAGCCGAGACTTCTCTAACTATTGACGGGATTATTTACGTCATCGATCCTGGCTTTTGTAAACAGAAGAGTTACAACCCCAGGACGGGTATGGAGTCACTCGTAGTCACGCCTATATCAAAGGTGAAACATGCTGTTGATCAATGTTTAGACGAAAGGGTGTGATTGTTTTGAACATTCGGTATTGTTTACATTTTAGGCTTCAGCCAATCAGCGAGCTGGACGTGCTGGTCGTGTTGCGGCGGGAAAGTGTTTTCGGCTTTACACAGCTTGGGCGTACAAAAATGAACTCGAAGAAAACACAATCCCAGAGGTGAATAGTCCCTCCTTTTCAATGCGTCATTTATTTTGAGTTTAGTTGTTGGCAAACTCCTGTTTTATCGTTGCGTTTAGATTCAAAGAACTAATCTTGGAAATGTTGTATTGCTTTTAAAAAGTCTTGGAATAAATGACTTGATTCATTTTGACTTTATGGATCCTCCGCCAGCAGAAACTTTGATTTTAGCTTTGGAACAGTTGTATGCTTTAGGAGCGCTCAACCATCATGGAGAGTTGACGAAGGTATAGTTAGCGTTAGGTCATTAATGTGGCAAGCTGAAATATGGTGTGGTTATTGTATGACAATGAACTGCAATGATTTGGTTCAATATACTGCAGACCTTTCAGATATGCTTCGGAAACTGATCTAATGTTTTCGTGAATGAATTTCATATGTGTCTCTCTTCGTAGCTTGGTCGGAGAATGGCGGAGTTTCCCGTGGACCCAATGATGTCGAAAGCACTCATAGCTTCTGAAAGGTGATAAAAAGAAAAAAAGTAATTGATTGTATTAGTGGCATAACCGGCAAGACTACAAGATAATAGACTACTTTAGACTACGTGTACGCGAGACCGGTTCCGTTCAGTCACGACGCCGATTTCAACGATTTTTCGACCGTATTCACTCTTAAAACTTCTTGTATTAAAACTATTCTTTCATTTTATTATTGAAGTTTTTGCTCTAAACTCGTCTTTGAATAGATGATTGTATCTGCGCGGAACCGGTCTTATGTAAACGTAGCCTTAGACTTGACTGCGAGTACAAGTACGACCACAAGATGTTAAATTTCTATAATACAAACTTTTATTTCATCACTTCGTTTTCGCTGTGATATCTAGTATCTACAACATGACATATTTTAATAAACATGCTGAATTCCAGGTACACATGTACGGACCAGATCCTAACGATCGCTGCGATGTTATCTGTGAACAACGCGATCTTCTACCGCCCTAAAGATAAAGCTGTCCATGCAGACAATGCCCGGAAGAATTTCTTCAGACCAGGGGGAGACCATCTCACTTTGCTTAATGTCTATGAACAATGGGCTGAGACGAATTACTCTACTCAATGGTGTTATGAAAATTTCATTCAACACAGATCTATGAAACGTGCCAGAGATGTAAGAGATCAATTAGAAGGGTTGATGGAAAGAGTTGAGATCGAAATCACATCGAATCCTCATGATTCAACCGCTGTGCGAAAGGTATGAGCGATAATTTATAGCTCAATGGTATGAGCCGCTAAACGGCATGGTCAGTTGTAAGCCGTGCACAAGTTCTCATTTTCATGTTTCTAAAGTAGCTGCTGTTTTTATCGTAGGCATTCACTGCAGGGTTTTTCTATCACACTGCGCATCTTGGAAAAGGTGGCCAATACAGAACTGTGAAGCACCAACAGGTATAGAGTTTAAGAAAATAATTATATTCTGTCTAACGTCAGACCCTGTTACAGTGTCTGACGCCAGACGACTAGGCTCATAAGATCCTATCTGATTTAGACTGTGATGATACATCCAAACAGTAGTCTATTTGAAGACAAACCCCGGTGGTTGATCTATCATGAACTGGTCTTCACCACCAAAGAATTCATGAGACAGGTAGTTTACTTGTAGAGTTTTTGTGTCATGCTAAGATCGCTCAGAGAATTGTACTGTAATATATACTTTACCTTCGACGAATCCTTTAGACTTTTCTTCATTTTTTAAGGTGTTTGAGATTGAGAATACTTGGTTACTGGAGGTCGCTCCGCATTATTACAAAGCGAAAGAAATTGAGGACAGTACTAGTCATAAAATGCCAAAAAAGATTGGAGCTACAAAAGAGCAACTGCAAACGTAACACGTCAATAGGCAGAGACGCAAGTCGGAACGAATTATGCCAAATATCATGTTTTGTACTATATTAACTTTTAAAAAGCTACAGCAGAGTGTGTTATAATATTGTAATGTTTCTCCCGAAGGAGGGCTTTTGCTAAAGAAATGAGGAAGATTCAGGAAGTTTCTATCTCTTTCACTTATCCGAGAATCCGCTTTATGTTTCTGGACAACTACTTTTTGGACAGTTCTGATTGATTGGTTGGTTAGAATGTGGGCGGGATGGGTGTCAGTTCAAAAATAGCTTGAGTAGTGCGCGAAACATGAGGATGTTGTTCAAATTAACCAATTTGCTTCTTGGGTGTGCTGTGGCGCGGAAAATTCAAAATGGCGAGCGTGACCTTGTCAGAAGGTGAGAAAAATTTTATAAAGAAAGGCATTTTGGACGACTTTCGCTTGGATGGCAGAGCAAGAAGGGACTACAGATACTTTGAGATTGAAACGGGTGTTGTATCCAACACAAGTGGATCAGCAAGACTCAGACTTGTAATGAGAAAATTTAGTCTGAATTTTCGTGCGCAAAGTAGCATTCGCCAATGTTAATTCTGCAATTAATTTGTAATTGTAGTCGAAGACAGATATTTTAGTTGGTGTGATGGCTGAGATTGGAGAAACCGCTTTTGGCCATCCAGATTCTGGCAGAATTGAGTTTCTTGTCAATTGGTATGAAGTTAATAATTGTTAACCCATTAATTACTTCATAGTTATTTTTGGTAGGGATTAGTTGGGACACCTATTCACTTCATAGTTGAGCAGGACGAATTTGCAGATAGTTTAATTAGCAAGTTATGATGTAGTCCTCTCCTCTTGACCAATAAAATTACCAAACCCTCTTACAACTGTGCCTGGGTGCCTGTGTCTTTGTAGTGAGATGGTGTTTATAGAACGTACTTTATAATAAAAAAAATTGAATCCACTGGTATATATAATCTTTATTTTAATAGGTTGATTGATATTCATTGATAGGTTGATATTGATTGATAAATTTGATTTCAGTTCTGCTCATGCTTCACCAAAGTTTGAAGGTCGAGGAGGCGAAGATCTTTCTTCAGAATTGAGCAGGATATTGACAAGAGCTTATGGCAACAAGTCAGCTTTGGATCTGAAATCTTTATTAATCTCCTCAGGACAACAGTGTTGGGTTTTGCATATTGATGCTTTGGTAAGACAGAGTGTTGACAGGATTGTGATACTCTTGATGGAACACAAGATCTGAAGATTGCTCGTGCTGACTATTGTCTTTTCTTTACTAGGTGCTTGAATGTGGAGGGAATTTGTATGATGCTTTATCGATAGCAGTCAAAGCTGCATTACATGATACTAGGTGAGCAATTACAATTTTGATATATGAAGACAGTTACTCTAAAAAGTTAAACTTTGTGGCATTAGAACAAGTAAAGTACCATTATTACCACTGAATGGATAATTGCTAAAATATCAATACATTTGAGTTTGCTATAAGTAATTTGATGGTGACCTTATTTTAAACATTAGGATTCCAAATGTGACTGTGAACATGGAAGAAGGCGAGGTTGAATTAGAAATTTCTGATGACCCGTTTGACTGTAGTAGACTTGAAACAAAAAATATGCCAGTGATTATCACGCTTAATAAGGTAGAAGAATTTAAACAACCTTATTTTCAGTAATGCGACAATAAGTCAAATCGAAGTACATTGATCTTTGTAATCTCGGTACCTCCCTAATGCAGGCATTCTGATCTCTAAAGCAAACACTTTGGACATCATTTTTCATTCTTGGATATAGCTTTTTATTACATATCCTTCTGTTTTGTCCTTAGATTGATCGTGATTTTGTGGTAGATGCTAGTATGGAAGAAGAGTCGTGTACTGATAGCCAATTATTAGTTGCTGTGAATGGTGACAGCAATATATGTGGAATACAGAGGCTTGGCTCTTGTGCTGTTGAACCAGAATTACTTAACGAAATGTTAGAGGTATAGTCATAGGCTTGCTCGTAGAGTCAGCAAGCTAATTGGTTCCATCACATATAGTTATTTATATATGAAATAATCTTTTGCTTTTTTACTTGTATTTTCTTATAATTACAGGTAGCTGTCGATATTGGCATTTCTTTAAACCAGCGTTTGGTTCAAGCTCTCGAAAGTGAAGAAAAGAAGGCACCAAGTGAAAAAGTTGGTTTTGTTTCGACTGCTGAATATACAAGTGAGACCTGTGAATAACTGGATGGATAATATGAATGCCTAAACAAGCAAGAGGTTTCCTTTTGTCTCGAAAAAAGCTTTGGCAAACAACCCCTTTTGATTTTCTAAAAGTCGACATGAGGATATATTGATTTGAAAGTAAATTTGTGCATTGCATGATTTGGTCATGTGTGTGATTGACTGGTGCAGGTCAGACCTCCAGATTTTGGATGATGCTCAAAGTAAAGAGAGTGTATCGCATTTATAATTGCCCCAAAAGGTATAAAAGTTTTTCAGAAATTGGAGAGGGGAGGCGTCTCAAAGGGGGCGTTTAATCAAGTAAATGTGGAATGAAATCGGCCCAGGACTACCCAGGACATTTGGAGAACAACATGGCGGAAAACTTGAAAAACAAAATAAAAGACCGTTTACTTCAAAACAAAGTTATTAGTGTACTTTAGCTATAATCTTTGATTTTAGTGCTATGATGTGTTTTCCCATTACGTCTTTCATACCAGAGTATGTTTGCAGATGATATTAAATGTTAAATATGGATGCTGTCAAGATATTATGTTTTTTTGTTTGTATATTAAAGTCTTTTGTGAATCCTATGAATAGCGGGGAAATTTTGGCTCATAGGTAGGTTTCCGTGAAGGGCACTGAGAGTGATAAAACATCTATGCACTTTATGTTTGTATCTGACAAGCAAAAAAGTGGTTCTTGCTTCTACAGTTCACTTTGTTCCGGAGTGCATATTTGTGTCTTAAAGTACAGTCATTGCACGCGCCAGCTACGTAGATAAACATCAAAAGTTACTGATATTGTTGATTTCAGAGAGAAAGTTAAATCGATGTTTTATCATGGGTATGAGAGTTATATGAAGTATGGCTTCCCTTTTGATGAACTCAAACCTCTGTCTTGTGCGGGCCATGATACTTGGGGCAGGTATATAAATGCACAAATTTCTTAAATCAATTGTACCACAAAAAAGTGATCTTCATTTCATATATTTAGCTACTCATTGACTTTGATTGATGCCCTTGATACGCTATTGGTGAGTTGGAATATGAATTTACTTGCAAGGGTGAGACCTCTAACTTAATGTTTGTTATTGTGTCACAGGTTATGGGAAACAAAACTGAATTCATTCGTGTCGCTGACATTCTAATTGATACATTAGACTTTGATCGTGATATAAACGTTTCTGTTTTTGAAACGAATATTAGAGGTAAATATACCCAAGTTGGTCCAAATTGTTTGATGGTATTGTACTTCTTATAACTGATATGTTTTCTACATAAAATAGTTGTAGGAGGACTGTTGTCTGCTCATCTGCTATCTGGGCGAGTTGGTTTTAGACTGGAAAAGGGATGGCCTTGCGAAGGACCTTTGTTGCGGTTAGCTTTTGATGTTGCTGAACGGCTTTTACCAGGTAAGTCAAAAAATGGGTAAAATATTGTAATCTATAAATTTATCTGTATAAACAGATGGACTCCTGGTAAAGAATAGTTGAAGTAAATATTATGAGATGATCATTATCAGCCTAGCGTTGATGTTAAATTACATTTCTTTTTCACTAGCTTTCAATACGACTTCTGGTATGCCATATGGCACTGTCAATCTAATACATGGTGTTCCTCATCGAGAGACACCAGTTACTTGTACCGCTGGTGTT
Organism: Phenganax subtilis; assembly: GCA_025434845.1. Lineage (NCBI taxonomy): Eukaryota > Metazoa > Cnidaria > Anthozoa > Malacalcyonacea > Clavulariidae > Phenganax > Phenganax subtilis. The sequence goes on from JAOBYK010419790.1 coordinate 41,573, forward strand.
GGAACCTATATACTCGAATTTGGAACCTTGACTAAACTGACAGGTTTGATGAGTCAATTATTACTGCCTAATACTTCGGTTTTAGTCATTTTGATGATATTTGAACATGCCATAGCAATCTAGCTACAGTACTGATTATCTGTTTTTCAGGTGATGCAAGATTCGAACAGGTAGCTTTGCGAGCATTAGATGGACTATGGAAAGCGAAATCCAGCTTAGGTTTGGTAAGAAGCTATCAGTCAGCAACAAACAAACCATGTAGAATTCATTGGCTACAAGATAGAATACTGTGAACAGTTCTTTGAGTCCAGTATAAATTGAAGGATGTTCTGATTTTTGTCAGGTTGGAAATCATGTAGATGTACAGAGCTCAAAGTGGACAGTAGAAGACAGCGGCATTGGTCCAGGTGTAGACTCATATTTTGAGTATCTTCTTAAGGGAGCTATTCTGTTTGACTCACCTAAGCTGCTAGATATGTTTAAAGGTAATTTTCGAAAAGATTAAAATGGGACAGCAGATATTATAGCTAATAAACTCTGCATCACTGATTTCAAGTTAAACCTTTTGTAGAACTTTATGAGAAAATAGTGCAGTACAATAAAGTGGATGATTGGTATATCTGGGCCAATATGTTCAAAGGAAAATATTCAATGGCAACATTTCATTCATTGGATGCATATTGGCCAGGATTACAGGTAATTGTGTGACTAAATATCTTCTTATAGTGCTTCCAGTAAACATATATTTTCCATATGCTGAGGTAAAGGATTGACCAATGACAGGTTTTAAAATTGCAGTTTTCTTCAGAACCGTGTAGTACATCAATGATTATGCGTGACTGTTTGTCTTCTTCCAGACACTTTATGGTGACATTGGAAATGCTTCTAAAACTTTGAAACTATATCACAGTGTATGGAGAAAGTTTGGTTTTACTCCCGAATTCTTTCAAATCACTACTGGCTTACCTGTTCAAGGAAGGGAATCATATCCTCTTCGCCCAGGTGCAAACCCATCTCTTTACTATTCACCAGACAATACTGCTCAGAGATAATTAAGGTTTGAGCCACAGTGTCACTTCAGCATACCTTAAAACTGGGTTTCCTCACTGTGTTGCACCCATGATGCCCAAATTAACTCATTAACTTCTTCATTCATCTTTGTTTATAAGATGTATAAGATGATTTATACAAGAGTATTCATTTCTGTTCACTTCAATGTTTTAGAATTAATTGAAAGCACAATGTACTTATACCATGCAACAAATGACCCATACTTCTTGGAAGTTGGACGAGATATTCTGCATTCAATAGAGACAAGTTGTAGAACGGAATGTGGATATGCAACAGTAAGTGAGGATCTTTGAGTTATATTAGAAATTGATAAGCTCTATTTTGTCTCTTTCACTGACATTTTCTGTAGGTGAAGAATATCATAACCCATGAACTTGAGGACAGAATGGAGTCATTTTTCTTGGCTGAAACTACCAAGTACCTCTATTTGCTTTTTGATGCTGAAAATTTTCTTCATGGTAACATCGACACTTTGGATCACAGTCTTGACTGCAAAACTCATTCACATGGGTATATCTTTAACACAGAGGCACATCCGATTGATATTGGTGCCTTGCAATGTTGCCATGAGAAAAATGAACATAAAAAAGAAACTTTGAAGAATTCAAGTCCACTCACATGCAATGCACGAGGTTTTGAGGCTAGGTTTTCGTTTGAAGGTGCATTCATAGAAGACTAAATGAATATTAATAGAAATTAAGTGCATAGAGGTTGCTAATAGCTGAGATCAGTCTCTGATATGTGGTATCGGTGTTATTGCACTGCAAATCTGTTTACATAACGCTTCACTACCAGCGCACACAATTTCTCTTGCCATTATATCGATTGGTCCACCTTAACCAGAAGAAACATGCATCGATACAAACAGGAAACAATAGTAAGTGGGTGTAACTATATGCAGGTGTAGGAGTTTAATAGACCACTTAAAACTAACCTGCAGAGCCTAATGAAATCCCTCCAGCTTCCTTCAGTATGACTATCCCTGCAGCAATATCCCAACAATGAATTCCAAATTCGTAATAAGCATCAGCTCGTCCAGCCGCAATAAAACACATGTTTAAAGCAGCAGACCCAATTGCCCGAATCCTGTTTTAAAAACAAAATTAATAAAGACCTGTTTTCTTGTATTTATTTTGGAGAGTGATTGCTATGATTCTGCAAGAATATTTGAAACATCTAGTCCCAAGTACCATACTGCAAATATATCTAAACACTGGTGTACCCTCTTGCTAAGTACGGCTCTGTAACAAGTCGTTGCATATTCTTCATCACTCCATTTATTCTCTGTTCTTCCCTACTTGCACCTATCTCTGTGATCACCAGTGCTTGGTTGATCTCTAGATTAAAATTGCACTATTAAATTAATATTAGTATTTTGTTATTTTATATCATTTTGTTATACTAATATAGATATACCTGTTCTCTTAGATGTTTTGATGAGTTTTCCATTACAGGTTGCCCCATGTCCAGTAATTGCCGAAAACGTTTCATCCATCATTGGATTGTGTACAACACCAATGACTAACTGGTAAAAAGAGTCAGTAAGTTAAAGGCTTTATGATATTTAGCCTGATTGAAATTATATTTGAAGTTATAATGTTGACTGTGATCTAAACAGATAGACTTTAAATTTCATAAAATACAGGCATTAATATCTTCATTGATCCTGATGTCCCCATTCGATTCATGGCAGATTGAGCTTATAGTTGCATTTTCATTTTCTGCAACTGCTCTTGTACATCTTAAAATTCTACAGAAATAGCTTATCTCTGTAATAACATGATAAGACGTCAAATATGGCTGTGTTTAGGCTTTTACCTCTTTGTTTATGGCAAGTGCAATTGATATGCAACTGAATGGAAATCTGAACAATAAATGATGAATATTTAGTGTAACTTTGACAGATGAGATTAGTTCAGCCTACATGTGTGCATTTCAAATAGCATCAGTTGTGAATATTTTATTTCCATAAGCAAAGCTTACTTATGAACAAAATTAGTTGTTCCATCAATAGGATCAATAATCCAAGTCGGATTGTCGGTTAGGTTACATTTCTCTCCACCTGCTACTGATTCTTCACCAATAAAACTAGTAACAAAAAATAAGAAGTAAGTTAAGTATAGGCTCATGTTATGGACATACATCACAACTTGTGAATTGCTGATCTATTAGTAAAAAGGTTTTTCTGCCAGATGAGTAAAATCATCTGGCATTAGGCAGAGTAGTACCTATGTGTAGGAAATTTTTCCTTGAAGTGGTTTTTGATAATCCGTTCAGTTTCTTGATCAGTTTCTGTGACAAGGTCAGTCTTGCTCTCTTTTGTCTCTATATTTTTCTCGGCATAAAATGCTTCACGAACAAGCTTTTACATACAAACGAGAAGCAAGTACATTTAACATGTAGATAACGTATTTAATCTCAAACTATAATTCAAAATTTTTACAACATTTTATGTAAAGAGAGGTATACATTTCCAGCTGTTTTAGCAATATAGATGGCTTCTTGGTGATATAAATCCAAATCATGATTCTCGACCAACTTAATTTGCTTCGAATCTGTAGCCATTATAATTTCTTCGATCTCTTTCGCAATTTGCAATTTGTTGACCACTGACTCCACCTAAGGTACAAAGTGCCACAAGTACAAATGTACAATAACCCAGCACTTCTCAACGATCTGTTACGTTACTATATTGACGTTATGCTAAATATTCAAAGAACAAGTATCCAAGGTTGCTTTCCTTCGTAGATTCAGTCCAATAACCGCAATAAAGTTCAATATTTTTTACTGTTCTCAACTTCTCCCACCAGAACAATTCTATTTTTACATCCCAAAAATAGAAACACTCTCGCGAGTCGCGAGCCACCTTAACAAACTGCGAATCGAATTGGCGCCAAAATCAAAACAAGATGGCCGCCAACCAAGAGTTGTGAAAATATAGGCCTTTTAAATTTCGAAATTCTTGATTATTTGTTTGCTTTTTTCTATTATGGTCCAAATATTTCTAAATTAGTATGTTGTTTGTTTCCTTGTATTAGGATTATGGGTGTTAGAGTCGTATATGACTACTTACTTTGCTTCTTTATAATTGCAAATATTTTCATTCTTGCCTAATTTTCTCTTTCTTTTTCCAGCCACCCAGCCGAGAAAGACTGGATGATAGTTGAGTTGCAAGGTATACTTGAAAGTAATGAAACAGGAGGATATAATGGCTTGCCTATTGGGGACTTACATTTTGATGAAAAAGTAAATAAATAAGTTATGCATTACTTCATCTATTTATTGCAAATAATATACTATTTAGCATTGACCAAATTATGTTTTTCGCCATAAGTTGACTTTGTCAAATGTTTTATATTTTAATTTGTGTATAATATCTTTAATTTTGAAGGGGCAACCATTGTTGATTATAGGCCACCATTTGTTAACTGGTCGTGTTGTGGCACTGGAAAAACCATTTGCTGTACTCAAGAAATTAAAGCTGGTCGACGAAGAGTCAACCTCGACGGAGTATAATGTTAAAGCATTAATAAGGAAAAAGATTATTTTCAAGACTCGTCCAAAGCCAATCATTGTGAAAAACAAAAGCTAAAAAGGTACTTATAGAACGTGAAACTGCAGATTATCAATAAAGATGCTCAGATGTTTTTTAATACTGCAGTCCCTCTCCACAACCAACTTAAACAATATTTAAGAGCAGCATAAGATAATTTTAGGCAATTTCTTTATTAATTACTATAAACAATTACATCGACTCTTTCCAAATATCTGATTCCTACATTTTTGCAAACTTTTTTTCAAACCATTATACTGAAGTATTGTTGAAGATGGTTCTGGACACAACTCTCCTCACACCACTCTGGTGATGGTTTTTCATAAAAATATTTTCCAAAGGCATCAACTGCTCCATAGTAAATGTTAGCGGCTACCAAGCAGAATTTTTCTTTGATAAAATATTTCGCTTTGCTCCAAAATCTTTTTCTGCTTGAAGTGCATATTTCCTTCATCTTGTTGTAAAACTGACTGTCACAGGTTTTTTGACTTATTGCATATCTTTCACCCTAAAGGAACAGAGTTGGGCATTGTAGCTGTAAGGGTCTCAACTTCACCATCCTTGCAATGCTAATTCTTGTGTTGTTGTTTCAATTGGGCATCACCAAAGTACTTCCTAAAACTTAACTACCACACCTACAAATCCTGTCTTTGACTCAACAGCTCAATACATTCAACAAGATTTCTTCTGCTCTCAGCAATGTCAAACCTGATTTAAAATCCATATCTATCCTTCAAATTTGGTGTATCAAGTTACTATAAAGTATATCAACTGATCTCCAAATACTCACACAAAAATAGCAGATGTCATGCTCATGACAGGCTGGTGTAAATTCTGATCTATATGGAACACCATATTCTATCATTGTGCTGCATCCATTTGTGTGCTGGGTATAGACACATGATCCTCGTTTTGCAAGGTTTGTCTCTGCAGCCATGTTTAGTTTAACACAAGCAAACGACACAAGAAGCAAAGTGACACAACTCAGCATTATCTTTGGAAACATCTAAAACCTACAAGAATATTGCAGTGTGCCTGTGTTTAAGGCCCGGTTTACACTGGCAAAGTTTGTGTGATCATAGTGGAAATTTCTGATATGCAAATCCTAAATTTTCAAGGATTTGCTAAAAATATTTAAGGGAACTAATACATGAGTGCTCAACACTGAAGTACTACTTTACTCTGATATTTCTTCCAAATTTTTCAGAATTTAGACTTTCCCTGTGAAAATTTCCTACTTTGATTGCAGAAACTTTGATAGTGTAAACCAGCCTTAATCATTACCAAACATCCCATTATATGGTGCTTATTACTTACTGCATATACAATATACAGTACAACACATCTTGAAAAAGAGTTTGGTTTACTAAGTACTATTGGTTGACAGCAGATGAAGGTGAAATTGTTGTTTATTTTTCTTACCTGTTGATTTGTTCTGTTGAAATTGAAATCTATTGACTTTTATATGGAATGGGATTTTTACTTGCAGTATTTCCACAATGATTTTTTTTCTCGATGCAATCTCTTTTATACCTGCCTAATCCATTACTAATTAATGGGGATTAATTCTTAGTGATTTATATGATTTTAATAACGTCTGTTTTGTTACTGATACATCTAATTTTTTCTTGTCATGTTTAATTACAATCATATATCACTTTTTGAATTGCTATTTGTTTTCTCATCATTTCTTGATCTAGTTTTATTAGCCGGCGTGTTTTAATCAATCTTTTGTACACTTACAATTGTAAAGATGTTTAAATAGCTGTTTTTTTAATTTGTTGCCGTTCTCACACTGACTGTAGAACCGTACTTTTGTAGATTTGAAAAAATTAAGGAAAATTTGATCTAATTCACACTAAATCTATTTATTATCTTTTTCGTTCGTACAATTTCTTGGCAAAGTTTTAACATCAACAGTAAACTCATGGAGGCGAATAACATCGCGAAAATACCAGTTGTCCACATATTACGCCACATTCGATGGTACTGAGCTGCAAGGGAAAAAAACCTTCGTTGAACAACCAAAAGCTACAATTTTAAGAATTTGGGAGTTTGTATATAGTTTCATATATCGTAATTCATTGGCGATATCGGCTTCATAGTTCTACGGTCGGTAGTCGTTGATCGGTAAAAACTTTTGCCTGTAAAAATAATTCTCTTCTTTATTGGTCACCGGTAACAGATCGGAGACGTCGCTGATGAATTACAATACATGAAAACCAACGATCGATAGCCTTGATGTCAATATATAGTTTATTGCTTATGTCATTCTGTTGTATTCTTCTAGTGTAAAAAGTTTGATCTCCTCGTGGCAGTTTACCTTTCGAAATGTGCGTAGAGTTATGACGAGTAATTTGGTGACCTGCAATTTAAAAAATAGGATATAGCGTTTGTGAGCGACCACCAGACATCATCGACACTGTGTCGAAGAAGTTTCAGAATCAGAAAGGTTTTAGTTCTTCCTAGTTGGTTATTTTCAATTTATCCAACTTGGTGATAACATCTTTATCCTCTGAATCGCTTCGAGATTGCTAGAGGCTGTCGAGCAGTCTACCAACTAAACGATTTATTGTACTTAGCAATACAAAACATACTACTATGCCTAGTGCGCTTGTTTGAAGGTGAAAAGAAGAACTGTCTTTAAAAAGTGTACCTTCTTCGTGTCCATTGACACTTTTCAACATCAATACGAAAAGAACATTTAATGATAACTCAAGCTTTTTGTGCATGATAATATATTGATGATGCGGATCCGTTACTGCGCCAAGAAAATTCACCACGACCAGTATAAATTACTTATCAAATCACCATCTAGACATCGTTTCCCTATACTATCGAACTCTATAGTTTAAATGTGTTATTGCTGTTCAAAAGTACTGAAGATACAGAAAAGAATTATTACAGCACGTTTCATGGTAATTTTAATTCAAAAATTTGCATTGAATCACTGAACTGTGTAATTCACTTCACAAAAGTTCGATAATTTGAATGTAGCAATTTGGACATTACATTGTTTCATGTGTTACGTAGGAAACAGTACTACAGACTTTTTATTTTAATTTCCAGAATTTTGTCAGCATCCTTATGTTTCGTACACGAATCAGATCTGCTCAAGTAACTAGTCTAGTAGTTCGTGCCGAAACATGAAAATATAACCAGAAATATTTAGGTAGTGCCCAGTTCTCTTTACTAGCACGGTCATATATTTTCAAAACCAGTGGGAAAAACAAAAAGTCATATGAACGAAATAAAACGCCAAGAATTGAAAAAGTAGGTCTTTTAGCACTGTAGTATTGCTTTATTTAGTTTTTATATTATTCAGTAGTTATATTTTGCATGATATAAACAAAATTAAACTCCATAATACATGGTTAACAAGTGCACCTATTTAAATTTTGTGTAGTTTTCTCTACCAGAAGCAGATACCAGCCTTTCAAAGAAAAAAATATGACTGCTAATTAATTTCACTATTTCATATAGGTTGGAAAAATGTCATTGGATGGTAAGCAAGAATCAAGTGATGAGAAAAGAGGAAGCAACCCCCCTGACTTTACTGACCAAGAGCAAGACTTAGCTCAAAATGCTCTCATTGAATTTGAGTCCACTCGTTATGATGCTTGTCTCAGTTGCTTGTCTAAACTTGAGCAACTTAGACCAAAAGACTTGAAAGTTGCACATAACAAGGCTGTTGCAATATTCTATAAATCAGACTGTGAAAAAACTGATGACTTCTTGAAGGCTATCAATAGCATCCAAAAGAAGGTTTGTATAGGAAGCATCATTTTATACATTAACTGATAAAGCCTTCCTCTGGCAAGGGGCTGTTCACAAAATACATGACGCTTTTTTGCCCATTTTTTTACACCCCCCTACCCTCTGTGACGTTTAGTGTTATACCCTTTGTAAAACTATGTGACGCTAGACGAACTGCCCCCCCCCCATTCCTTGTCTACCATTCATTGTTATTAAACATGATCAGAAATTTGCATTTTAAAATAGCATTTCCAATTTACAATGGCATTTGTCTATTCGGAAAGTTCCCAATCTGGGACTCTTTTGTCTGATTTAAACACGGGAGTTCCATGTTCTCATGCAGTACGAGGAGGGATGTGCAGTTCTGTGGTATCCACATACTCCTCCTCGCACCTTTCGTACCTATATTTAATGCACCATATACATCAAAACGTCACGTGACATAGGCAGCTTCACCCCCTCGCTCCTTGTGACGATGCGTGACCCATGATTAATGACCCCCCTACCCCCAAAGCGTCACGTATTTTGTGAACGGCCCCCAAGTAATGTTGTCTATCGGAGTAAAGGGGTATACTGCACTGTCACTCACTAAGTCAATTAACAGGAGAATTTGAGAGATGGGGTGGTTGACCCCATAAGTTGTACAAGCTATGGCATTAAAGTTGTCTGACATTGCACTGCAAAAATGTGCTAACTCAGGATATGCTGAAGCACAATGCCATTTATGGCTGGATTAATATTATTTGTAATAGTAGTATTATGTGAAAATAATTTTTTTTAAATAGATGAATTCAAATCCAAAAAATGATCAAGAATCAGAAAATGCTGATGTGGAAAAAGCTGTTTTGCTTTATAATAAAGCTGTTTACTGTTTTTATGTAAGTGCCTTTATAGTTGCTTAAGTTGGGTAATTTCTGCATTGTATGGCTGTTCTTATATATTCTGTTAGAGTAATGTATGCCTTCTTTGCTCTGGTCTCTCCAAAATCTTTTGTAAATTAAAATATATGAAACTAAGGTGCTTTTCATTTTCAACCTAGGTCAAGAAATATGTAGATGCTTTGAAAAATTTAGAAAGACTTTCTAAGATAATCGAATTTCTTGGTAGGTATTGAAAATACACTAATAGAGATATGGTTGCTCGTCCAATAAAGTTGATATCCTCTTGGAAAATATGAGGCATCGAGGGCGCATTTATTATTTTAACATTTTGACGAGCATCATTGACATGATAAGCTTAATGTTCTTTGAAAGTTTGCATGGTGATTATCTATATTTTAATGTATAGTTTTGTGGAAACACTACGTAAATTTATATATGCAAAGCTTTCGGTCTGTAAGCCCAGACCGTCATCAGTGCAAAGCCTTGCATATATAAATTTATGTGGTGTTTCCACAAAACTATTCATTAAAATATAAGCTTAAAGTTATTGATCATCTATGTTCAATGTGTTTCTACCTGTAGATGAAAATCTTGCACAAAATGTTTGCTTTCTTCTTGTTGAAGTGTATCTCATTACGTATCAGGTAAAGACCAATATATACATTACATTATTTTGTCATATTATAGTGGAAAAAAGTTTAACAGTTTGAACAATTCTTTAGACAGAAAAGGCATCAGCAGTTTTAAACTCGTTAGAGAAACTTTTGTATGATTCCACTAAACAAACATCTGAGGTGAAGCTTCAGCTTGGAAATCATTTGCATTCTGGTCTTCTTTGAGTAATACTGATTATTGTACAGTTCATATGATTTTTTTTACTTATTCACTAACTGCATGACTGTATGAAGCATAGTTTGTTTTATCTAATAGAGTGCGAGCGGAGAAGATGGCACAAAAAAACCAGAGAATGAAATGCCTAAACCAGATGATCAAAAGACACTTCGACTTCACAAGGTAGATATAAAATCATTTACAGACTTAGAAAGCTTGTACACTACTGTGTGCTATGGGTATGCTAACTTAAAGTGCATACTCTTCTGGTGAATGTATGATTCAAATTAGTTTGCTTGTGATTATTCTCTAGTATAGAGCAAGAGTGCATTTGCTGCAAAAGTCTATTAAAGCATGCAAGAAGGAAATCAAGACAATAATGAATGTTAACAATATGGTACAATAAGAAAGTATTTTTCATGATACATTTTACCAAATTTGCAACAATAGGGGCTACATTTAGTTTGAATAATTGAAGATAAAAAACATATTAAAAATGTGCTGCCTTTGCAGGACACAGAAGGACTGTTTATTAAGAGTAACTTTGAATATGTTCGTCACAATGAACGCAAAGCAGTGAAGATCCTCAATAGTGCATCCAAAGAGAACCAAGTTCTTAAAACAGGAGAATCCGTATCTGCCATGTACTTCAATAATCTTGGTTGTCTTCATTATCAAATGCAAAAGTACAATCTGGCATCTTTCTACTTCTGTCAAGCCATTGCAGAAAACGAGAAAGCACTAGCTATGATCACGTCTGTAGATAAAAGTATGTATACCTTGGTTCATGCCATTATTTGAACTTGAGAGTACTCTTAACTTCATGATAATCTCATAATTTTCGTGGTGATGTCATCAATTTCATGCTAATGTCATTGATTTCTTGATGATGTCATCAATTTTATGATGATGTCATTGATTTCATGACCTCATCAATTTTATGGTGATGTCATTGATTTCATGACCTTATCAATTTTATGGTGATGTCATTGATTTCATAATGATCTCATCAATTTTTTGATGATGTCATTGATTTCATCAGTGATGATCTCCTCAATTTTATGGTGACGTCATTGATTTCATGACCTTATCAATTTTATGGTGATGTCATTGATTTCATAATGATCTCATCAATTTTATGATGATGTCATTGATTTCATCAGTGATGATCTCATCAATTTTATGATGAGGTCATTGATTTCATGATAATGTTTTGTTTTCTGTAATACTGTTGTGTAGAAATCTTACCTCTTTTTCTGTGACTTTGATAGATAATCCGTTAAACAGCAGACCATTGTGTACGCTATCTCTGAACTGTCGTTATCATTTTCTCTACAATCTTGGTGTACAAATGCTTCATGACGGTCGGCCGTTAGTTGCTTTTGATTGTCTCATTGAGTCTGTGCAAGTGTATCAGTCTAACCCGAGACTTTGGCTTCGTTTAGCAGAGTGTTGTATTATGGCTTATCAAATGGTAAGTTTGTTTTTGTGGAAGAAAAAAGTGTGAGTACAAGATGTTAGAGAGCCTCATATTAAATGACAAAAATGGCTTAAGATGCTGGAGAGCTTTAGATTTGATTATGAGTTCATCTGTAAGATATTAAAGAGCTTTGGATTTGACTATGAGTACAAGTGTGACTACAAGATTTTGTCACTATTGCAAAATTCATACAAAACCAGTCGCACTCGTAGTTGAATCTACAATTTGATAATTACTGTATGTTGCTTCTATATTGGCTCTGGTACAACCATACATTATTTATACACTGATGATTACTAGCTATTTTTATTCCATGTTATTTAGTCACTTTCAGAAGAAAAAACAGTTGATAGAACAAGGAAAAGTGGTCTTGTGCATTCGGTTGTTGGTACTGGACCGTTTCGAAAGATTGTTTTGAGCACAAATCAGGAACAAAAGAACAAAAACACGTTAGTAGCAACAATTGTCAATTAATTTAATTTGATGAGGGAGAGAAGGATGTATTGTTGGGTTTAAGTTTTGGCTGGCGGTAGGAGATGGACGGCGCTTCCGAAATGTGGTGGGCAGGTTGATAAGTCCCCCTTAAGAATCGAATTCACAACCTCAGTGATGAAACGGCTCGTCCTAGCAGATGTTGAGTTGGTTAAATGTTAAGAAAATTTCTTCTACATTTTGTTTTCTTTGGTTCTAGTGTTAGTTCGGGAACCCATTCGGCCGCTATGCCTGCGTGTAACTTGCATTTCGGTTTGCTCTGCTTACGGAATGCACTTGTTGTAATACCGGAGAATATAGCAAGTTTTGTCAACGAGAAAGATCAAAAGGAAAACTCGGAAATCGATGGAAACACCGCAGAGTAAGTAGAAGTTTAATCAGGAACAGTATTGCCATGAATATTGCCATGTGGTTTTCGTCGATCGCAATTCATTGACGTTCGCTGTCTGTTGTTGGTGGTCATTGATATATTTAAGTAAAATCCTTCCCAGGCCTGGATATAATATTTTTCTTCCTGGGAGCAAAATCCAAAAAAAAATTTCCTGCGAAACTAAATCAAAATTTCCTGCAATTTCAATAGAGCCAATGAGCAATTAGGAAATGTAACTCTAACAATGTTCTTCAAATTCAAAGTGTCAAACTCAAAATAAATTATAAACAAAGAAACATCCTGCGAGGAATTTTTGCGAAAAATTTCCTGGCAGCAGCGCTGGCGAATTTTTTCCAGCTCTAATCCTTTCTCTCCTGGAGTAAGTTTTGTACCTTAAGGCTCGTTTACACGGGCAATTTTCGATGCGATCTTTCTCTAGTTGAACGATGTGAAAGAGTGGATAACTGGCGAGTATACTTGGTCTAACAAGTTTACTAATGCGCTCGCTAGTTAACCTACTCGATCACACTACGCTAAGAGGAGAAAAGTCGCAGCAAAAATCGCCTGTGTAAACGGACCTTTATTGGTTTAGGACAATGGTTCGATATGCGAAAACCAAGATTCATGGCTACTTATTTTTTACTGAATTGTAACGCCAAACGATTTCACTCGTGGAGAAGAGGCCTCCTAGAAATTGATCCGGAAAAGTGTGAACTCGTTCAAGTTTACGTGAATTGTTTCCTTTAATTATTTGTTTTAAGACCGTTTCATATTTTTCATACACTAAACAGTGAAGCGCCTGTTACGTCTATCCCAGCAGCACCTTCGGCACCAGTAAAAGGGCATGAGATTCAGCAGTTGAAGTAAGTCAGCGGTTCTAATCATTTTGCGCATGCGCTTTCACGCCCTAGTGCATGGCAAATAGTTTTGCGAAGGTATTCTCTTCAGCATTTATATCTGTAATTACTTTTTATAGAAACTCTATTCTTGCCTGTACATCTTATGTTTCCTTGGTGTTAGGAGACTATGTGCTGTCTTTGGAGCATGCGCAGACCCTACTTTCTCAATCTAAACTCAGTGGCTCACTCAGGTATTTACAGAAAAATGTTAGACAAATATTATAAATATGTACAATCCCTGACCTTGATATAAGCAATTTAACTATAATTAGCTTATTATGTGAATGTTTCATAGCTTCCTAGGACACATGTATGCAGCGGAGGCTTTGATACGGCTGGGAAAAATATCAGAAGCAATTAGTCATTTATCTCCTGACAACCTCAGCATTGTTTCATCAAATAATGGGTCGAGTTCTGACCATATTACAGGTTAGTTAAGCCTAGTTTTCAAATGGTCGTAATTGTCGTAAAGGTAGAGTCAAACCTTTTCAAACAACCGACATATACCAGGGACCAGTTGCTCTTAATAAGTCAGAATTCTAAAACACTCCTACAACCGGACCCAGGTTCAACCTAATTGGCCTCTCTCACGCGATGCAACCAGGCCTTAAATCCGCCATTATTGAGTGGTAAAATCATTGAATTCGGCAAAGTTTGTTTTATAAAAGAGAAACTAAAACCAAATTTCTCGTCTGTTAGTAAAACTGAGACTCTTGGTAACTCTGAGTGAAATTTTAGCAATAGATTTTGAAATTGTGCAGAGAAAATACAAGATCAAAAAACATAAATTTTCGGCACGTATTTACGCGGAAAATTTTGCTATTTAATCCAAATTCTTACCACATATGAGGGCGACAAGTGTCAAACAATTTTCAAGAAGGATAAAATTCTATATTCTTTCTTTTGACAAAAACGACGGTCAAAAACAAAGATTTTTCCATCCAAAAATGGCGTATTTTATGGCCTGGTCGTATAGCGTGAGAAACGCTAAATAGGAAAGCAATTATTAGTTGATAATACGTATGCTATCTATGAGTTTTTCTTCTAAGATAGAATACTAGTTTGGCCGTTGAAAGATGTAGTTGGAAACCAAGCTTTAACTATGTGAAAAAATAATTCATTTATAACATCTGAAAAATTGAGTTCTCGCTACAAATTGCTATCTTTTTAATATACGGACGATTCTCTCACGCGATAATTTTTCTCGTTGAGCATAACTGTTCATCTAGACATTTCTGCCTCCCCTTCGCGAGAAAAATTCTGTTTTGTTAGACAGAGTGGAGTTGCTGTAGCTTCGTATTGTATTGCAGGTTGTGTTGAATACCCATTTCCGCAAAGTGTCACCGAAGCTCGAACTGCGTTCTTAATTAATTTGGCCGGAGCACATTGTCTGCGCGAAGAATTCGATAAAGCAAAGAAATGTTTATACCAAGTGAGCTTTCTGGGAATTGCAATTTTCTCAGTCCCTGATCTTAATATAGACTCTTTATATATTATTTATTTTGACTTAATTCAGGCTACGTCATTACTCCCAGACGTTCCCGCTCAGGCAATCGTGTTGGCTATATACATTGAACTTCAAAATGGTATGTACCTATACCAGTAATAAACGACTAAGTGATTATTATTACCGGTGTAAAACTTGTTTTTCTCATGTTTTTTACTTTATATCTCAATTTTGCTCATGTTTAGTTCATGCTTTTTATATTTTCTTCTCTACTGTTTCTCATATATTTGCTCATGTTTTTGTCGTATTTTCTTCAATATTTTCTTGTGTTTTTCTTGCGTTTATCTCATATTTTTCTCACGTTTTGCTCAAGTTTTTGTCGTATTATTCTCGTCCTTTTCTCGTGATTTCTCGCCTTTATCCCATTTTTTTTTCATGTTTTTCTGATGCTTTGCTCATGTTTTGCTGATGTTTTACTTATGTTTTTTTGTGTTTTCCTCATTATTTTCGCATGCTTTTCTCGAGATTTCCTCCTGTTCTACTCATGCATCTATTATGGCTTTTTATGTCTTGTTCATTTGTGGATGCGATCAACTTTTTTTTCTAATATTGCATAGGTAACCCAAAAGGAGCATTGCATATTATCAAGAGACATCAATTACTCTCACCTGGAAAATTAAGTGAAAAGTAGCGTGCGGAAGTGAAGAAAATATGGTATTTGAATCTTAAAAACGGTACCGTAGTGGTTGATGGTTTTGATTTTTGTGCAATATTTTAGCGCTTTTTGTTAACGTCAAAAATTATTCATAAACCGTCAAAAAACAAAGTCTATATGCTCTCTACCTTTTGTCCCTTTTTGGGTGTTTTCCACATATGCAAAAATATGTCAAAAGTTGTCAAAAAGTAAAGGCTATGTATACACTGTAATTTAAAAACACCCATGTCAGAATATTTTACTGACATTCTAGGGTCAAAGTTCTATGGTACTAATCACAGATACAAATACTTGACTTGAAATAAACCGGTTTAGTCGTGGATAAATTTTAAAAATTTTACTGTTGCATTATGAGAAAGACAAGGTTAACGCTTTAATGCTCAAACAATCACATTCTGTGGACAATTTAAAAACACACATGTCAAATTATTTTACTAACGTTCTAATGTCAAAGCTCTATTGTACTAATCACAGATACAGATATTTAATTTAAAATTAAAGCGATTAAGGCGTGGATAAATTTTATGAATTTAAACTCTTTCAATATCAGAGAGAACATGAAATGCGGTAACAAGAATAACTAGGTTTACTTATAACTTTTTGCCATTTTTGGCCTGTTTATCAAAAAGGGCAATTTTTTCTTCGAAGAGGAAAGAATAGGCTTTACTTTTTGCCCATTCTTACTGCAAAGTTTCTTCGAAACTTCGCAGTATTGTGATGAGTGGTGAAAATTCATATGAGTCAGGCCCGGGTCAAACGTCGAACTTCTCAAGCGCCGAACCTAATTGGTGTATTAAGTTCGACACAAGAGCGACGTTTGACTTGGTTAAGTGCGGCAGAATGGATTAAGTTCGACAGACCTCGTTTGGAGCGACAGAGCATGTCGCATTATGCGACGCGGGAGCGACAGCAAGTCAAACGTCGCTCTTTTCATGCGCCGAACCTAATGCATAAATGATTTTAATTTCTTTTAATTCAGTTTTAAGTTTTCTCTCAAAAAAGTCATGTAACACAATTTTCTGCATTAGGAGCGACACATTAAGTTCGACGTTTGACTTGATGCCTCTACAACGTCGATCTAGTGTCGAATTTAATTGTATTAAGTTCGGCGCCTGAGAAGTTCGACGTTTGACCCAGGCCTCAGTCATTCAGTCAGTCATAGTGTAAACTCCGGGGGGTACATGCAGGTATTTCTCGTGCGTATTTCTCTTAAAATGTTCAACAACTCCATGAGCACGCACCCCCGTTTTTGTTGAAATTGCAATCAAACATGTGTTCGAACAAAAATATTAAATATTTTCCATAATATTTTGCCGTTCAAATGGCGAAAGTCATAGGAGTGGGACAAATACTTTCTTGCCGTCCTTAATACTATGTGAGAATGATACATCAAACGGAACGCTACAAGTCCGCAATTACGGGCAAAAAAGCAAAAATTCGCAACTGAAGTTTATTAGTAATACATTCCACACAATTGCGCAGCGATGTAGACTTCCATGAATTGTTCCAAATCACATATAGGCTGCACATTTTGGGCTAGCTCGATGAAGTGAAAATGTGTGACTGAAGTCAAGTAAATTTAAAATAGTCGGTGATGAATTTTTGCGGATGTAGTGTAGTCTAGCTATAGGCTTGCGTTGAAATAAAATATAAAGAATAAATAATCATAGCCAGGAAAGTTTACATTTACAATTAAGTCAATGGCAGTGGCGTTGCCAGACCTAGACTGCTATATTTGAAATCATATGTTGTACCCCGACAAGCATCTAGATTGATGAGAATAATCTGAAAAGTACTATTAGGGAGCTGAAACTATACCAGCATGTGTCTTCTTATCCGCCTATAAAGTAATCGTTAGAACATGGCTAAGTATCTATAAATTACTTAAGTTTCCAATAGCAAGTGCAGATACTACACGGAGCTTTATGTAATGTAGTCTCTGCACTGGACAGCAACAACTGCAAGCCTAAGCATTCAAATACTATTCGGCAGTGTCCAGCGTAGAAAGCGATGACGCCATCGTAATCTAGAAAAAGAGCGTTGGTATAATATGCATACTGAAGTAGGGTGTCCGGGTAGTTAGATGTGCAGAGTTTGGCATGGTCGGTGTCGTGTATAGTGCTGTGGTGGTGTATAAGTATATGACAAACATAGACTCATTCGCAGCTATCTTGCATGAGTAATACTCAGTAGCCGGGATGTAACACAGTGCATATGCATGGCGGAAAGAACACTGTTAAGATCACAGATATTGGCAGTCTTCTTGAGGTCTCTAGTTAGCCATTTTTTCAAATCTCAAAAAAGGGCCCAGTTTTGACAAAAAGTAAAGGCTATAGCCTTTACTTTTTGTCTATTTTTAGTCATTTTTCAAATCTCAAAAAAACGGCCCATTTTTGGGAAAAAGTAGCCATGATTTCGATTTTAAATCATTGTGGAAGTTTTTTTCTTATTCTTTAAATGTTTAATTCGGAAAAAAACGCTTGTTGAGAGCGTTAATTGTTTTTTTTTTTATTTTGTGTTAACGAGTGTGGAAAGACCTTGAATATTGTATATTTGGTCCAAAAAAAAGGAAAATCTTTTAGTGGAAATAGACAATAGAAATCTTTCAAATTTTGGAGAAAAAAACACCATTTACTATGTTCAT